>JASVEL010005747.1:0-116972 GCA_032618575.1 Nicotiana noctiflora
TGCAATCGCAACACCATTCTTCTCTCTTTCGGTTCATTATTCCGGCTTGTATATTTTAGGTCTTGTAGTTGTATTTATACTCTGATAGATTCTCATTACTTATGACACCCCGATTTGGGCTGTGTTGGGTTGTAATTCCGTTAATTAAAATCAGTAAGTCATATTTTGTAATACACATATGTTTAACTACTTTGAAAAAGGCGAGTTGGGTTAGTTGGCTGGCCTTGTCTTCACAAGAGGCACCATCACAACTAGTGTGGGGTTTTGGGTCTTGACGAGTTGGTATTAGAGCCTAGGTTACCAGGTCTCACGAGTCATAGGCAGGTTTAGTAGAGTCTCACGGATCGGTATGGAGACGTCTGTATTTATCCTCGAGAGGCTGCAGAACCTTTAGGAAAACTTCACCTTCTTGAATTCTTATCGTGCGTCCTTTATTTAGCTTAAAAAGAAACTCTTGAAATTTCTTCCACGTATTCGTAAGCGCACATGAGCGCTTAGTATTAGATGTGCCTTGATGGCTTGTGATTCCCTGATCAAGGGGCAGATGTAACCTTCGTGAGTATATGTTGGGCCAGTCTGGAGGACTTCAGGCTGTATCTTTGCATATGGCTTGAGCACCAAGGTACTGATTGTGTGAGCATGTGTTTTGAACTTATATGTTCGGTATTTTCCTTATTAGCCTGAATGGCGGTTGGATATCCATGGGATGAGTATGTTAGTACTGCAAGATGTATCTATATGACTTGTTAGTGACGAAGAAGTCTGCTGGATAATAGATGAACTATTAAGTGTTCGACTCCTATTGTGATTTGATGTGTAGCCCGAGTTATGGGCGCGTGAAGAATATTTCCGTGTATCCAAGTTGAGGAGTGAAGTGCATTTTATGTGGCGGTATGAGTTCAGACCCAGGAAGACTAAGTGACTGTGTAGGGTGTTTGATGGTGGAAGGTTTGTAGAAATACAAAATTGAGGCGAAGCAGGTGGGTTATCTCCTGCGGAGTGTTCTTAAGTGGTATAATCCCTAGGTGTATGTTAGAAGATTTCATGTATAATTGAAAAGTAAGTGTTGAAATTTAGAAATTTTGGTCGCTTAAGAGAGTGGACTCAACTGATGTGGGGATGAATGCGAGATTTGTAGAGGGTTATAGTACTAGATGATCTATGTTTTCACAAACTTGTAGATGATTTAAGTTTAATCTCACTATGATATTGTGACAACATTAGAGTGAAAGTATTATGGATTATTGAGTGTGTCCTGATATATGGCTTCGAGCCAAGTTGGGGAGGTTGCTGTTGATTAGCTGATTGTATGGTTATGTGCTATGTTGGTTCCGGTCTGAGGCATGTTGGTGGATCGGTTCTGGTTGTGAAAATTGAGCCAAGGATGGCACGAGTGAAGGAAAATTTTGACATGTTTGTGTATATGGTTAGAGACTATGTTGTCATTGGAAAAGGTCAAGACTTGCGGTATTTTTATGTTAATTATGGAATTCTATGTATTAGTATCTGGAAAGTAAAGGTAACTAATTCAGAATTCGCAGGAAGTTCTTCCTAGAAAAGTATCCCGGAATGTGGTGTATCTGGGAATAATTGAGAGAGTATTTAGTGGCTCATGGGTCTTAGATAGTGTGGTCTTATGCTTGGGCCTCGTGTGGTAAACCTGGGCTGAGGCATTGTGGTGCTACAGCAAGAGGGAATAACAAGTTGATGATGAATCAGAGGGGAAATTTGATAGATAGAATGGCTTGATAGGAGACTAAATCAGTATGGTAAGGATATGATTAATTCTTCATATGTATGCAAGGTAATGAGCTCTTACAAGTATTTTACAGCAATGCTCTTGGGTTTTGATGGCTTGCTTAGCTTGGTCGAGTAAGAAGGATTCCATCCTGGCAGTTTATTTTATGCAAACGAAATTGAGAGTGTTCTTGTTGATTTCTATCGTAGTTGAAGAGGTGCATTTTCTACGAATATGAGACACGGAATGTGTAATGATTTGCTTCTAGAAGGGATCAATGGAAAGTTATTGACTAGTTGAGTATGTAGATTTCTGTGGCTCTGAAGGCAGATAATAGTTTTGTGTTATCCTTAGATGGTATGGTATGTGTGGTATGTTGTAGAGGACTGAGACTGGTGTGTGCGAGGTTTCAGTTCAGTTCGGAATGGAAGTTTATAAAACTCTTAGGCAACTGGTAGCCTTAGATAATCAAGGAAAATGATACATCTAAGGAAGTTAATAAAACTCTTAGGCAACGGGTAGCCTTAGATAATCAAGGAAAATGATGCTGCTAAATGGAAGTGATTTGACGAGAGTATACGTCTCAGAAAAAGGTAAGGTGATTAAACTGATAATATTTTGATAGTATTGCGATGCTTTCTTGTTAGATCGACTGTTGATATCTGAGTTTTTGTGATGGAACATGGGAATTTTAAAACATCTTTCGTGGAATGATTGGGTACTTGAGGTGTGATATCTATTCATACGGCAGAATTTGGGATCAAGTATGGTGATTTGTGTGATATATGGAGTTGGAAACTGGGAGTCCTCGGGCATAGACTATGTAGTGGTTGTGGATCGTATGTATCAGCACAGTTTAGAGGCTATTGGGATTTGGAGGCCCGAGTGGATCTTTCTTCGCTTGGCATGTTAGATTTTGGGATATGATGTGGAAATTCAGATTGGTTGTCTTAGTGTTAGGTGATTCTGAACTATTATGCTATGGGTTATGCCGGAAATGCCACAAGTTGAGTGGCAAGGTGCATCGGGTTATGTTCAAGTAGAGTGGTTTGTATTCCCAAGACCAGCAGATGGCGGGTAAGGACTGTTTTTCTTAATTGGGCCTTCGTGATGGATGTCATTACACAAGTTTCCACCAATGGTTTAATTTCGATGTTGAGGGACTTTTCGAATGTGTTTCTTGTGTCCAGGCATGTCGTCGGGCGAGGTTGTGGATTTCGATATTGATTTGGTGCCGAGAACCGTATCGTACGGCTTCGGTAGGAGTTATAGTAGTGGAAGGAAAAGCTTTAGGCTTTCTTTGCAATGAGTTTGTTAGTAGGACGATGTGGATATGTGTCTGGCTTGAGTTGGCTTGGTTGGCCTCGAATTGTATTGTTGAAGGATAGGTTGATTCAATTGTTATTGAGCTTGTTAGTGATCTGAGGAGGTCTATGAGTTACTTTTCGATGTTGTGAGACGTTATGAGTTATGGTTACATGTGGTGCAATTTCTATTGGGGTTTATAGAGAAGGTCGAGCGGGAAGAGTAATTGGGTGTTGCTCGGTAGATGGAGTATTAGTTATGACCTATCGGGTTGCGTGGCATATGTTATTTGTTTCACCGTAAGTGTAATGGATTGCTTTGGTTTCAGACATCAAATTGTGTGTGGCTGTCGATTTTGAGCATAGAAACTTGAGATGTTTCATGTGTAATAGTGTTTGGATAGGATTGCGCATTGTGGCGAGGCCACATAGAGATATGACTTTTCGGGGTAGATTCAGGTGTTCTATTTCTATGATGAGAGACGGGGTCTTAGCCTTGTGTTGTGATGGTACTGATGAGCTTGAGGTACAGCTCTTTCATTTGGGGTCATTTTTGTGATTTGAGTATATTCAGATCGTTCCTTATTGGTGCGCGTATTATGCAAGTGTGGCTTAGGCATGTATTGAGGTGTCATGTCACCAAAGTGGTGTGTTGGATTCGAGGTGATCGTGGGGTAATTAATGAATACTAAAGGATTTGATTTCAGCTTATTGCAAAGATAATATCGAGGTTCGGTTCAAATTTTACTATGGTAATTGCCAGAGGAGAGATGGCATCATGAAGGGTTAATCTAAGAAATTGTTAGAGTTTATTGCATATTTCAGTTATTGTTGGCAGTATATGAAAGTGTTAGAATAAGACTTTAGTCGATAAGAGTTTCTCTATTGGTATTTAGGTATTGTGTACATCTGCTATGAATAGACGTTATTGCTACAAGCATTAGAGTTATGTGGTTTATCATGTAATAGCACCGAGGTTGCAAGTATGCGTTATTACAGCTGGTTCGAGCTTATTGAGAGTATAGATGTGAGATTTTGATCTTGTGGATGATTTCAGCAATGAAAATGGTAGTTCTATGATTTATGGGCTAAACTAGATTGTGTAATTTCGGTTAAAATATGTTATCGGACCTATATGAGATAGGGTGACATGGGATCACCCACGAGTATATGCATGGTAAAGTTATTCAGCTATTGGTTGGCTTCTAGAGCAACTCTGGTATGCTCGAGGATGAGTATTTGTTTAAGTTGGGGAGGATGTGACGACCCGACCCTTCGTCTCATGAGTTACCACTCTGTTTCCCCCATTTTATGCTTCTTCATGTTTCATTATTGGTATTTGGTGTGTTAGAGTTGATTTGGATTGGTTTTGGTAGGAAATAAGACACTTAGTCTCTTTAAGGAAGGCTTGGTTTGGAAAAGTCAACTGGATGTTGACTGATGAGTTAGATGGCTCGGATGTGATTTTCAGCAGTTCGATTAGCTTCGGGGAATGATTTGTGACTTGGGAGCGTGATCGGAGGTGATTTTGGATGTCCGGTGTAGAATTAGGCTTAAATTGGCGAAGTTAGTATTTTGGCGATTTCTCGTTGATAGGTGAGATTTTGATCCAGGAGTCGAAATAGAATTTTGAGAGTTTTTGTATCTTCGTTAGGTAATTTGGGATGGTTTTGCAAAATTTCAGATCATTCGGAGGTGTTTTAGTCGGGTTCTTGATCAATAGCGTAATTCAGAAGTTTTTGAAGAACTTAGGCTTGAATCCGATGAGAATTGATGATTTTGGTGTTGTTTGATGTGTTTTGATGATTAGAACAAATTTGAATGATGTTTTAGGATGTGTTGGTGCTTTTGGTTGAGGTTCCGGAGGCCTCGGGGTGAGTTCGGATGGTTAAACGAGGAGTTTTGGGATTTTTGCAAGGAAAAGGGCTGCTGATATCTGGTGTTTTCGCACCTGCGGTTATGGGACCGCAGGTGCGGTCTCACAAAAGCGAAGAAGGGAGCCGCAAAATTGATTCTCGGACTCGATGCAGGTTCCGCAGAAGCGAACACTTGGACCGCAGAAGCGGTCTCGCTTTTGCGAAAAAATAGACCGCAGAAGCGGTCCTGGGCGAAATGAGGTTTTCAGCAAAAGCGACATTTTTTTCGTGGAATCGGAAATAGGCCTGGGCACAATGGTTTTAAAATAATATTTCATCCGCGAGCTAAGGGTGTTTTCCTCCATTGTTGAACATCCGAGAGCTATTGGGAGCAATTGAAGAGGCTTTCGACTGGGATTGACTGGAGGTAAGTTTCATGAGTTAAAAACATGAGTATTATGTGAAATTAACATAGAAATCCATGGAAATTTGATTTAAAATGGAAGGACTAGTGCTTGACTTTTTGAATGAATATTTTGGAGTTTTAGGGAGCATTTGAGCCCGGACTTTGGTAAATTTGATATGTATAGACTCGTGGCGAGATAAGAAATCCGATGATGTTAATTTTCTAATTTTTTGGGAAGTGGGCCCCGGGCTAGGGTTTTTCACATTTCGAGATTCTTGCTATTTTTCGATTGGGTATTGTTCCATTTACATATTGTGATATATTTGCTCTGATTTTGGATAGATTCGACGCGCGTGGAGGCCGATTTGAGAGGCAAAGGAACCGCGAGCTAGAGATTTCACTGGTTCGAGGTGAGTAATGATTGTAAATGATACTATGAGGGTTCGAAACCCCGTATTTGCACATCGTAGTGCTATATTGAGGTAACTTACACGCCGGATAGTGGGTGTGGGGTAGAGCACCGTTGGGGGATTGTGACTTGGTCTGTCCCAGTTGTTGATTTTACTGCATAATTGACTGAACTTATTTGATATTATCATGATTTGGGCTGATTTCCATATTTGGTCTTCGTGCTAATTATTTGAATCCTTCAGGGATTGATATTACCATTTTTGCATTACTTTTGCATATTATTTGATCTCGGTCCAAGGTTTTAAATACTGTTTCGCAAACTCAGCCATCTTTCTAAGATTTGAAAACTTCAACAGTATTTTATTAATGTTTTGAGCTAAGAACTATTATTTTAATATTGTCCAAGTGGTTTATGTGCATTTTTGGACTAGCATGGATCCGGTTGCGCGCCACAGCAGTGTTATATTGATATTGAGGTTGAGAGCTTGGTTGATTACATTGATCTTAAGGCCCAGGGCCTAGATGGTTATATTGATATTGAGGCCGAGAGTCTGGTTGATGCCACGAGACGGCTTGATATTGCGCTTGGGCTGTAGGAGCCATTCCGAAGTCTTTACACACCCCCACAGTAGGTACCTGAGTGTACCGTCATATGCATTGCATTGCACTCATGCATTGTTCCCATTGTATTACTTATCATGACATTTCAGCACCCTCATTTCATTGGCTTCCATGCTACTTCTTGCACTAATTACCTGATATTCTAGTGTTATCTGTTAACGGAGAGTTGTGCCTGAGGGCTTGCTGTTGTGCTGGCTTGCACTACTTGTTTCGCATTCATTTGCTTAACTGTTGGAAAAAGACATTTTCAAAAGTGGTTTTAAACTGAGCTAAGATATTTCTAAAGGTTTTATAGCTTCGCTGCTTTCTCACAAAGGGCTTTTCGCTGCTCCTATAAAGCATGATGGTTTACTTTACGTGATTTCTTGCTTCTCAGTTGTTATTTACCCTTATTACTTATTGAGCTAGAGTACTCACTTCACTCCCTGCACCTCGCATGCAGATTTAGGTATTTGTTTAGCCGGTAACGGGTTTGGCTGATCAGAGACAGAGCTATAGGAGTAGCAAGGTGACTATCTGCGATCGCAGCACCATTCTTCTCTCTTTTGGTTCATTATTCTAGCTTTTATATTTTAGGTCTTGTAGTTGTATTTATACTCTGATAGATGCTCATGATTTGTAACACCCCAGTTTGGGCTGTGTTGGGTTGTAATTATGTTAATTAAAATTAGTAATTCATAGTTTGTTTAACTACTTTGAAAGAGACGAGTTGAGTTAGTTGGCTGGTCTTGTCTTCACGAGAGGCGTCATCACGACCAATGCGGGGTTTTGGGTCATGACATTTGTCTCGTCACCTTCTTTCAATTAAATATGGGAGTCAACACCTCATTAATTAGTAGAGAATAGCTTATAGTGCTTACACACTCTATAGTCTAGTAGGAAGCCCAAACTTCAAAAGAAATCCTTCCAAGAAGCTTCATTCCACATGATTATAAGCTTTCCTAATATCCACTTTGATCAAGCATCTGGAAGATGATGATTTATGAGAATACCCTTTCAGTAGCTCATGTGCTATGATCACATTGTCCAGAATATCCCTCCCTTCAATGAAAGCTAATTATGATGCCCCTACTATTGGTTTAGTCTTCCTTTCGAAATCTTTGTTATGATTTTGTATTGGGTTTTACAACAAGCAATTGGTCTATATTCCTTAACAAGTTGGAAAAAAAATTCTTGGACAAAGGATGGATATGGAGTCTTTGGTACTACTGTAACATTACTACTATTTACTTCTTTTAGTAGTTTCCAAGGTATAAAGAATTCTTGCACTGAATTGATACTTCCTCTTCAATAAGTGGCCAGAACTCCTTAAAGAACTCAGTTGGGTATCCATCTATACCAGGTGCTTTGTCGAGGGGTAAGTCTTGGAATAGCTTTATGATTTCCTCTCTAGTTACTAGTAGAAGAATATGTTGTTTTTGTGCCAGTGTCAGGCAGGGACCATTTATGGCTATACTCACATCAAGTCCATATAAAATCGGAGTTGCTTCCCCCATCATGTTTTGAAAGAAATCGAAGAATTCCTTATGTATCAATGGTGGTTCCGTTAGTCTCATATTGGCCTCATTATAGATTGATGATATTTTATTCTTTTCCTATCTACCTTTCAAGTATGCATGGAAATATTTCAAATTTGATTTACCATATGCAATCAAGAATGCCCTAGATTCTTGTCTAAAAATCTGCTCTTGTACTCTCTCTTATTTATCCAATTGAATGAGTTTTATCTTTTCTTACTCAATAGTTGTGGATTAAAGCAGTCCTCATTCATTGCTTCATGTGTATGATTCAGTTGTTCTCTGAGTTGTGTTAGCTTGAGATCTATAGAGGACATATCTTTGTGCATGTCTTTAGTGGCCTCCTCTTTTATCTTCAACTTCCTCCATATAATAAACATAGTTTAGCCATGTATGTCCTGTGCCTAGGATCTTGCAACTGCTTATTTGTATCCTTCATGTTTCAGTAGGACATGGAGTAGTCTATAAGGTATTTTGTCGTTTGTTCTTTTGGTTTCTGTATTCAGCATTATAGGAGTGTGATCAGAGATCTCTGGCATCATGTTGTTAGCCTCAATGCCATTGTAATAACTGAACCAATCTGTATTTTTAAATACTAGTCTATGTGGTTGTAAATTCTCTCCCATGCTTCTCTTTTGTTACTCTAGGAGTATTGACTTCCCTTTTATTTTTGAGTTGCCCTACACCACTATCTTCCACATATTACTGAAAGTCTACAATCTCGGATTGATGTAATGGTATATCATTAATCTTGTCCCCCGTATACAATATACTATTAAAGTCTCCAATGATGAGCCAAGGTCCAATGATCACTGTATTAAGTTGTATTTGTTGATCCCATAAGGCCTTCATATTTGCTACAGTGTGGATTCTATAAACAAAAGTAATGCAGCTACTGAATATTGGTTGTCTATCCTTAACTTGACAATGAATTAACAGAGATGAAGAGTCTATGTTGGCATTGCTACTGAATTAGACCTCAATCCAATCAAATTCTACCATTAGGAGAAGTGTTGTAGTTGTCAATGAACTTCCATTTCACATCAAGCTTTTTTTTAGTACTAGCAGCATTAAGCTTTCTAACCCTGGTCTCAAAGCACCCAACTAAATCTATCATATTGTTATTCAGAAATCTCTTGAACACTCTTTATTTAAAGGACTTGTTAACTCCTCTAATATTCCAAGCACAATGATCATTGAGATGGGGGTATAGCGGTATGGTTGATCCCTTTCTCTAACCCCCCTGTGAGGATCTGCATTTGTCCCATGATCTAAGGTTCTTTGATCTTTGTAAGGCCCGGTAAATTTTTGTGCTTAAAACCTAGTAGCTCATAGTGTCAAGGTACGAATATTGTGTTAGGAATGTGTAGAATGCTCGCCGGGGTTCGGACCCTCGGTGGTGATCTAACCTTTAAAAATCAAAAGAATTCATTTTTCCAGAAATTGTCATTTCTGTAGTCCAGAATGCGGTCGCAGATCAGCTATGCGGACTGCATTCCTACCGTAGAATGTAACAGAAGGTTTGTCAAAATTGAAGTTGAAAATGTGGTCCACTATGCTATCGCATAATCAAAATGCGGACCGCAAAAACCATCGCATAAATTCCTCAAGGATTTTGGGGGTCAATTCTACGGTGCATTATGCGACCGCAAAACATGAATGCGGACCGCATTCTTGTCGCATATCGTGTCAGAACATTTAGTTTTTGGAAGCAATTCTGCGGTCCATTATGCGGACTGCATGTTAACTCTGCGATCGCAGATGCAACCGCAGACCCGACTAGGCTCATATTTTCTAATTTTTTTAACCCGATCTCTTCTTCAATAAAATACCCCAACACTTTATTTTTACATATGTTCTGAACAAAATAATAGAGAGGGAGGAGAGATTCTTGAGGGAAAAACCTATCTCCTTCAAAGATTTTCCTTCTAATGGCATGGTCTGGAAAATTCTAAAGCAAGTATCTTCTTCCCAAAATTCTAAAGGTAAAAGCCCTAACCCTTTTTCCTTGATTTTCAAATTTTAAAGGAAAGAAATTTCATGCATTAACTCTTGAAAATGGAAGTTAAACACTCATGCATGTTATTTATACTTGAAATTTAGTAAAATGGAAATGGGTAGAAGTAAAGGGCGGTGCTCGATAACCCAAATAAGCTCGGATAGTAATTGTAAATTTCAATTATAAGATATATGTGTAACTTGTGACCTAGATTGACGCTGCTAGATTATTGGGTGAATTGGAAGTAGGAGATAAAAGAAAAAAGAAAGAAAAATTCGACTCCATGTATGTATGGCTAACTTTGATCTTTGTGAAATTGACTTGTTTGGTGTACAAATTATTTGCTATGTGATAGCTATGTGGATTGTTGTGAAATTCTTGTGATTGAGTTTTTGGGGGTTTGATAGGTTTGATTATGTGTTATGTGGTATGAGTTTTGAAACGAATGATAAAAAGGAAATCGTAAATGATGAAATTGAGAACAATGGTAGTGATGATATATTTGGCTTCTTGTGGGAAATTAATGAAATGACTTGAATTGCTTATCAACTGTTGAACATAATGGGATGGGTATTGTTGGTTATGAAAACACTTATAATATTGTTGTGGTAGTGGATTGAAAAGTATTGTGGAAACATGAAACAATTGCGAATTGCTTATTGTCATTGTTGTGATCTTTGTGAAGTGTTCCTGGTTGTTGCTGTGATTGTTGTAATTGTTGTGCTTTAAAACTGTACGGTGGGATCGGGTTGTGCGCCACAACATAAATTGATATATTATGGGTTAGGGTGATAAGGATGGCCGAGGTAATAAGGGTGTAAAGCGATCATAATCGCCATTGAAATCAATATGTGTACCAATTATGAAATCATTGATGAGGAACTGTGAAAGGAGACAGCAGGAGAGTTTGTTACATGTCGGGCACTGATTATCCTTTGTTTGGCTTGATTGTACCTTCCATGGGTGTTGGTCATTGCTTTCTACTTGTATATGAGTTGAGGACTACTTGAAATAAAGTTAAGTGTTGAAAACTTGTTTGGCTTGTCTTGTTATTTCTTCGCGTATTTGTTGGTTGTTTCTATTACCATGACTTACTTGTCTATGGCTTGAGTTTACTTGGGATAAAGTTTGTCCATACATAGTGTACCGACGTCCCTTTTGTCGGGGGCGCTACATTCGTGTTATGATTGTAGGTGGATCTGTAGCATGTACTTCAGTTCATTGGCACTAGCACTTCTTCATCTTCCACTAGCCGTTTTGGTAAGCCCCTTTTTCTCTCGGGGCCCTGCTTGGCTCATGCCACTTCTATTTTGGAGTCTTATTTTGGTTTTTGTGTAAGATATAGCCGGAGCCTTGTTACCGGCAAGTACTGTATTATCCTATCATATCTTAGAGGCTCCATAGACAGTAAACGTGGGATTATGAACTTATGTAATTATATGTCGGGCATTGTAAGTTGTATATTTGTTAAGTAATTAAGTATGTTGTGTATGTTTGAAAAAGTGTAATTTCAATTATAAACTGGTTAATAAGTAATGAAAAATACAGGGGTAACACGTGGGTTAGGAAAGGCACCCAGGTTCGCTTGACCGGGGCTACCCGGCCTAGCGCCAGTCATGTCCCTCGATTTGAGGCGTGGCAATCATTCTCCCATATACTAAACATAATATATTGGTTACTCTTGGAAAGTAAATCTAGATCAATGAGATGTTCTTTCCTCTGTTTTGTCCCATGATATACTATTGCATGCTTGCCTCAACCATTTATTTGAACCTGCATATCCTCCACTTGTTGCTAAACAATTTCAGTAATGCTCTCCTCCTTATCTTTAGGAGGCACCTATTCATCTAGTTGCCCTATTGGTTTGGATTTCCACTTCGTTTTGGCCTTCCTACTCTTCTTTTTGTGGGGTTTGTCAGCTGCTTGAGTTTTCCCTGCCCTCTTTTTGCACTCACCTGTTAGATCCCCAAAATGGATGCAATCCTGACAAAATTTTGGTTGCCACCCATACTTAATAACCTACTCCCATAGCTTCCCATTAGGTCTTCAATGGTGAGCCTATCAAGTATTGTCTGATATCCATTTATATAAGGACCCTATCATAGGATATCCTTTCATATTGGGCAGTCAATTTATTAGTACAAATTGGTTTTACTAGTGAGCTTACAATCCTTCCTAGATTTTCCTTCGCCCAACACTGAATTGGTAAGCCTGGGAATATGACCCACGCTGGAATCACACGCATAGGTTCATTTTGGATATTAAACTCAAGGATCCAGTCCTTTAGAATGATTGGCCAATTGTTAAAGGTGTAAGGTCCACTTTGCAGTATTTGAAGTTTATCTTCCATAGATACAAATCGAAAGGAAAAATAGCCATCATCATAAAAGAATGCATTTAGGTTGATACAGGTCAGGGCGACTCATCCTCCCCAAATTAAACAAATGCTCGTCCTTGAGCGTACCCAGATCTATATTAGAAGTCAACCAATAGCTGAATGACCTTGCCAAGCATGACCGCTGCGGCGCGCAGACCGATCAATTATGTGACGACCCGACCCATCGTTCCATGTGTTACTGCTTCGTTTCCCCCATTTTATGCTTCTTCATATTTCGTTATCGGTATGTGGTGTGTTAGAGTTGATTTGGATTGGTCTTGATAAGAAATGAGACACTTAGTCTCTTTGTGACTTAGGAGTGCGATCGAAATTAATTTTGGTGGTCCGGTGTAGAATTAGGATTGAATGAGCGAAGTTAGTATTTTGGCGAATTTTGATTGATAGGTGAGATTTTGATCCGAGGGTCGGAATAGAATTCCGAGAGTTGCTGTAGCTTCGATATGTGAGTTTTGTAATTTTTCGAGAAGTGGGCCCGGGGCTCGGGTTTTTCTAGTTTCGGGATTTTTGTTATTTGTCGATTATTTTTGATTGGGTATTGTTCCCTTAGTATATTGTGATGCATTCGCTCTATTTTTGGTTAGATGCGACGCGCGTAGAGGCCGATTTGAGGGGCAAAGGCGTCGCAAGCTAGAGATTTCGCCGGTTCGAGGTGAGTAATACTTGTAAATGATATCCTGAAGGTTTGAAACCCCGGATTTGCACATCATAGTGATGTCTTGCATGCCAGGTATGCACGTGGGTAGAGCACTATTGGGGATTGTGACTTGGTCCATCCCGGTTGTTGATTTTGCCGCGTAATTGACTGAAAACTACTTGATGCTATCATGATTTGGGTTGATTGCCATGTTTTGGGCTTCGTGCTGATTATTTGAATCCTTCAGGGATTGATATCACTATTTTTGAATTACTTTGCATATTACTGGATCTCGGTTCAAGGTTTTAAGTATTGTTTCACAACCTCAGCCATATTTCTACGATTTGAACACTTAAATGATATTTTACTGACGCTTTGAGCTGAGAACTATTATTTCACTATTGCCCAAGGGGCTTTACATTTCTGGACTGAGGATGGGTTGGTATGAATGCCACAGCGGTGTGATATTGATATTGCGCTTGGGCTGTAGGAGCCCCTCTAGAGTCTGAACCCCTACAATGAGCGCCGGTACCCAAATAGATCGGGATACGCGCTGCAATAGTCATGTGCGTTGCATTGAATTCATACATTGATTCCTGTTTGTACTACGTGGCATGATATTCAGCACTGTCATATCATTTGCATCCATGCTATTTCTTGCACTGTTTACCAGATACCCTGGTGTTATTTATTAATAGAGTGATGTGCCTGAGGGGCTGACTTGTGTGCGGACTTGCACTATCTGATTGCGCTTTCGTTGCTTGATTGTTGGAAAATGATATTTTCAAAAGAGGTTTTTAACTGAGCTAGATATTTTCTAAAGGATTTTCACGGTTTTACTATTTTCTCAAGGGTTGTACTGTTCTATATAGCATGATGGAGTGCTCTTACGTGATTTCTTGCTGCTCAGTTATTATTTACCTTTATTACTCACTGAATTGGAGTACCTTTATTACTCACTGAATTGGAGTACTCACTTTACTCCCGGCGCCTCGTGTGCAGTTGCAGGTATTCTTCACCTGGTAGCGAGTTTTGAGCTGATTGAAGGTATCACTATTATAGCGGAGTAAGGTCCGCGACACCGTATTTTCCTTCTTTGATTTTAAATTTGATCCATGTATATTACAGACTCTGTAGTTGTGTTCAGGCTTCTTTAGATGCTCGTGACTTGTGACACCCCGATCGGGCTGTGTTGGGTTGTAATTTCAGATTTTTATTGACATTAAGTTGTATTTATCTAATCATATGTCGTTTAACTTTTTTAAAAATAGGCGTTGTTGTTCCGTTGGCTGGTCTTTCTTCACGAGAGGCGTCATCACAACCGGGTTAGAAATTGGGTCATGACACACTAATACTACCGAACTAGAGAAGACAAATAAAAATGCCCGACTACCTGCTAACCTTCTACCCTAATCTTCAACCTCCACATCCTTCTATCTAGGGTCATGTCTTCGGTTAGCTCAAGTTGTGCCATGTCTCGCCTGATTACCTCTCCCATGACTTCTTTGGCCTACCTCTAGCCCTCCTCTCACCTCACAATGCCAACCTCTCATATCTCCTAACATGGGCATCTGAGTTTCTTCTCTTAACATGCCTCAACCATCTCAACCTTGCCTCACACATGTTTGCCTCCACATGGGTCACTCCCACCTTGTCACGAATAACTTCATTCCTACTTCTATCCAACCTAGTATTCTCACACATCCATCTCAACATTCTCATTTTCGCTACTTTCATATGTTGGAGATGGTAGTTTTTAACTGGCCAACACTCTGCCCCATACAACATAGTCGGTCTAACAACTACCCTCTAGAACTTACCTTTAAGTCTCAACGGCACATTCTTATCATACAAGACACCGGACGTGAACCTCCACTTCATCCACCCTGCTCTGATACAGTGTGTGACATCCTCATCTATCTCCCTATCCTTCTGAATTGTAAATCCCAATATCTGAAACCCTCTCTTTAGGGAATGACTTGTGTATAATTAATTGGTAAAATAAATAGTACAAATACAAAAGTAAAAGATGAATTTAACATATGCAACCAATTCAATTCCTTCTAACTGTGACGTTTGGATTGAATTTGTGGTTTCGCTTGACATATCAATTCAGTTTATGTTGCATATTCAATTGAGAAAAATGCATTACCGAGCATCTTTCAAAAAGTATTTAAAAAAATATATCAATTCTAGTTTATTTCATATATAACATAATCTTTTATAATACTAGCACATGATAAAGATTATGTGTACAATTAATGAGTAATACAAATTATGGGATCAATTTTATCCTTATTTATCTTTTTACATTCTTTCTCCTACTATTTTCTATTCTATTTTAGTTGCTTGATTTAGCATTCAAATATATCTCTTTTTTCTATTCTAAATTTCTTTCCTTTAATTTAGTATAAAAATATTCTTTGAATATTTGTAGTACTTTGAATATTTATATGAGTAATATAAATAAAATATGTCATATATATTGTTTATACATATATTTTATACGCATATATTATGTTTTATGGAATAATAGTAGATAATATTCGTTTGTTAAATCATGAGTCGGTACTAACTCAATTATCTAATTTCTTCAACCAAAGTTTTTGTCAATTGGAAAATAAATCTCTCTCCAACACACCAAATTCATCCGCAAATGTTGAATTAGGTACTTTTATTTCTTTTCTAATTACTTAGTACGGATGCTTTTATAATCGTCAACTTCATAATAAATGAATCCATTATCAAATCTGGACTATATTTTGGGTTACCAAGAAATTATAAGTCCATCCTATACATAAATAGCTGCCCACTCTTCTTATTCTCGTATGTAGGTTGTCGTTTTCTTCCCTAAAATTGGTGAAGTTGTATTTTATTTGTTGAATGTTGCAGGTTTAAAAGATATCTAATCTTTTTGCGTTTATCTAATCGATCGGATAGAATTATCCTTAATCACTTTGAACTTGTACTTTTTTCCTTCAAAATTGGTATTAATTACTCGTTACAAACATATTTTAATACTCTTCCTGTTTTAATTTATACGAACATTCCAAAGAATGATATTTTTTCATATTTGAACATAATTTAACTTTATGTAATGATTTATAGCCACACAAAATATATGAGCCTCATTTTACACCGCAAGTTTAAAAGACTTCTTTTTCTTTAAATTATGTGTCCAATCAAATATATTCACATAAATTGAAACGGATGAAGTATTATATAATATACTTTCTCTATTTCAATTTATGTGAACCTATTTTCTTTTTGGTACATTCCAAAAAGAATGAACAATTTCTAAATTTTGGTAACAATTTAGGTTAAACTTGCAATTCTACCCTTGAGGACAAGCTTCTATATCTACAAAGATCCCCTTTATGACTTGTTTAGGACAACAAATTTTAAAAATTTTATTTTTTTCTTAAACTCTATGCATAGTCAAATAAGTTTATATAAATTAAAACAGAGAGAGTACTATTTTGTAGTGATAGATATGCGAAACAGGTGCAACGCTATTGAGTTAGGGTAGTATTTTGTATAGGAATGAAGGTTTAGGGGCTAAAGTGTAGAAGTTAGAAGTTAGTACCTAACTTAACTATTAAAATTAGTTATCACTCTATATAGAAGCTTAGCTTAACAGATTACTTCTTCTTCTCCATTTTCGTTAATAATAATGTTGGTTCTGCAATTTCTTCTTTCTTTCAATAATTCATGGATGGCTGCTTTCTTTAAAATTTGATATGGTATCAGAGCAGACGATTTAATTCCTCTATTTTTCTCCTCATTCTATCAATCTCACAATTTAATATATTCTCTCAATTTGTTCATTCTCATCGGAGATCATCGTCTCAAAGTTAGGGTTCTTCATTCAGAGAAAAAATGGTGAATGATGGATTAAATGCTGAAACTGGACAGGGAGACGCTAATCCAGTTGAGGCAGTGTTGGGACACACTCATCCTTTGTACTTACGACCGTCAGATACGTCGGGAGAGCATCTGATTGAATTCAAGCTAGTAGGGACAGAGAACTACAATTTATGGTCTAGATCTATGAGAATTGGACTGTTTACGAAGAATAAAATTGGATTTATTGATGGAACATGCAAGAAGGAGAATTTTGGACAAAATTTGCATGATCAATGGGAGAGATGTAATGCATTTGTGTTATCCTGGATAATGAATGATGTTACCAAAGAACTTTATAGCACTGTGGTCTATGGATCTTCTACGTATAATGTATGGAGAGATCTTAAGGAGCGGTTTGACAAGAGGAACATCTCTAGGATCTACAATTTGTCACAGGAAATTATATCCGTAAAACAAGATCTGACTCCGGTCTCGGTGTATTATTCTAAACTGAAGGATCTATGGGATGAATAGGATACCATAACACCTACTCCTTCATTTCCATGTCCTGAGTCAAGGATATTTGTGGAACATATTTAGCAACAACGTCTAGTGCAGTTTCTAAGTGGTCTGAATGATTCATTTGCCCAAGAAAAAGGTCAGATTATGTTGATGATTCCAACTCCAAATATCAATGAAGCTTATGCAATGGCAGTGCAGGATGAGAGCCAAAGAGCCAAAGCAGCCAGTGTTAGCAGTTTGGAAATAGGAGCACAAGCAATGACTTACAACACAGGTCATGTAGCTAACTCATTGGCTTCCAATGCAGGTTATGGAGCTAATGTTGTAGGCTATAATGCAGGGCAAGCATATACTGGAGGTTACAAGCAGAAGAATCAGTTATATTGTGATTACTGCAAATACAATGGACACACCAGGGATGTTTGTTACAAATTAGTAGGCTATCCTGTAGATTTCAATCTAAGGAGAAAAAATTTTGGAAGGAATGCAACTGCAGCACATGTGCAGATAGATAATTATACAGCCTCCAAAGAACAAATGGAGAGGACAAAACCTGAGCCTACGGGACGTTTCTTTACAGAAGAGCAATATCATCAATTGTTGAAAATGCTCAACCAGGCCAACATCAACACCAACACTCCAACTGATACAGTTTCAAATGCCAAGGTCACAGGTATACCATTGTCACTTCTGAGTATGATCAAAGAAAACAAATGGGTTATTGATTTAGAAGCTACAAATCACATGGTATCTAACCTGCACCTATACATTGATTATATGGAGTTATCTGAGAGTAATTCAAGAAAGGTACAATTACCTACTGGAGAGCCAAGTATAATCACACACTCAGGGACTTCCAGCATATTAGATAACATAATGATCAAGAATGTACTCTTTATACCTAAGTAGCTAAACTGACCAAGGACCTGGGCTTATTTCTTGCCTTCTTTCCCGCTTGCTGTATATTCCAGGACATTTGCAGTGGCAAGGTGAAGGGGATTGGTAGAGTGAAGCCTGGATTATATGTGTTGGATCAAAGTATCAAGGTCAACACACATGACGGATTGCATGTTAGTCTCATTTCTTCTATATTGCCCTTTAATAGAATAAATGCTGCTTTATGGCATAAACGATTAGGACATGTGCGAATGGAAACTATGAAAAGAATGCATATATTTAGAAACACAAAACTTGTTGTTTGTAATGATCCATGTTCTGTATGCCCTTTAGCAAAAAACAGACTCGTTTGCCTTTTCCAGATAGCACTACAAAGAGTTATGCATTGGGTGATCTTATACATGTAGATATTTGGGGACCCTTTAAAGTTCCTACTCATGATGGAAAAAGGTATTTCTTAACTCTTGTAGATGATTTCAGCAGATTCACATGGGTATGCCTTATGAACTCTAAGGATGAATTAGTTGTTGACTAAAATTCTTCATTGCCTTGATTAAAACAAAGTTCTTTTCTACTGTCAAAACTCTCAGAACAGATAATGGAGGAGAATTTTTTAACAGCCGGCTCAAGGAATTACTTGGTGAAGGGGGTATTACTCATCAAAGTACATGTCACTATACCCCTCAACAAAATGGGGTAGTGGAGAGAAGACATAGATACATATTAGACATTGCTAGATCCTTAAAGTTTCAAGCTAATGTTCCTTTAAAATTTTGGGGAGAGTGTGTTATGACTGCAGTGTATCTAATAAATAGAACTCCATCTAGGATATTAGATGGAAAATATCCATTTGATCTAGTGTTCAACAAGGTTCTATCACTGGATCATCTTAGGGTGTTTGGGTGCCTTTGTTATGCTGCAAACTTAAAGAAAAGGGACAAATTTTCTGTTAGGGCTGTTCCTGCAGTATTCTTGGGGTATTCTCTTACTCAAAAGGGGTATAAACTATTTGATCTCACTAATCAAGTAGATTTTGTTAGCAGGGATGTTATTTTCTAGGAAGACAACTTTCCTTTTATGCAGCAGCCTGGAGAGTCCAGTCCAAACTTACTTATTTCACTCATAGATCATGATCATAATACATATGTGGCTGATCCAGATGTTTTATCCCCAACTACCACCTTTCCAAATGATGACTTTTTAGTTGGTATAATGCCTACAAATTCATACTCTCCACATACATGGGAGGACATGTCCCTCAATAGTCCTAGTGATGTTATTTCTCCTACATCACATAATATGAATTCTCCCGCACTATCTACTGATAATCCTGTTATGAACTTACCGGCATCACTACATTTACCCGAAGATAACCTTGAACCTCAAAATGAGGGCAACCTTGGACCTAGAAGAAGCTCTAGAACTTCTAGACCTCCTATTTAGATGCTGGATTATGTAGGTCATCAAAAAACCACCTATCCCATCTCTAATTCTGTCAGTTATCTTCACTTAAAACCTCACTATTCACAGTGCTTAGCCTCCTACTATTCTGAGACAGAACCAAAAACTTTTGTTGAAGTTGCTAGGGACCCTAAGTGGGTTGAAGCCATGCAACAAGAAATCCAAGCCTTGGAAGATAACCACACATTGAGCTTAGTGCCATTGCCCTATGGGAAACAACCTATAAGATGCAAATGGGTGTCCAAAACCAAGTATCATGCCTCATGAGAGATTGAGAGGTACAAAGCTCGACTTGTGGCAAAGGGCTACACACAGAATGAGGGCCTTGACTACACTAACACTTTCTCACCTATTGCTAAAACGGTGACAGTCAGATCAGTTGTGGAAATAGCAGCCTCCTCTGGTTGGCCACTCTATCATATGGATGTTCATAATGCCTTCTTGCAGGGTGATTTAGTTGAAGAATTCTATATACTTGTTCCTTCTAGTTTCTCTAAGGATACTGACGAGCAGGGGGAGTATGTGCGAAGGCTGCATAAGTCCTTATATGGCCTTAAACAAGCATATCGACAATGGAATATCAAACTATCTGAGGCACTACAGACCATTGGGTTCTCTCAGAGTCACTATGATTATTCTCTATTTACTAAGAAAACAGACACATCTCTTGTCCTAGTGCTCATTTATGTGGATGATTTAATAGTGACTGGGAACAACTTTATAGAAATTAGCAGGACAAAAGATGAGTTGTAGCAGTATTTTAAAATGAAGGACCTTGGAGAATTGAATTTTTTTCTTGGGATTGAGTTGAGATCTGAAAAGGGGATATGCATGAGCGAGCGTAAATATGCATTGGAGTTGATCTCAGAACTTGGATTAGCTGGAACCAAACCTTCAAGCACATCATTAGAAGTAAATCAAAAGTTAACTTCTATACAGTTTGACAAGTTAACTTCTTCTGATGCAACTTCTGATGCAAATATTCAAGATCCTCTCTTGAAAGATCCTGGTGAATATCAAAGACTGGTGGGAAGGTTGTTATACTTAACAATGACTAGGCCAGATATCTTATTTGTTGTACAAACATTAAGTTAATACACCCATTCTCACAAACAGTCTCATTTAGATGCAACAATGAGAGTTGTTAAATATATTAAAGATACACCAGGTCAAGGACTTCTATTTCCATCTTCAGAAGATGGGACACTAAAGGCATACTGTGATGCTGATTGGGGAGCATGTCTCCAAACTAGAAGGTCAGTCACTAGATACTGTGTATTCTTTGGCAATGCCTTGATTTCCTGGAAATCAAAGAAGTAAGACACTGTGGCACAACTGAAGCTGAGTTTAGAAGGATGGCTTCTACTGCAACAGAAATTGTGTGGCTCATTGGTTTATTTGGTGAATTGGATGTAAAGTTACATCTGCCTGTGGACCTATACTATGATAGCAAGGCAGCAATCCAAATCACGGCAAATCCTATCTTCCTTGAATGTACAAAGCACATTGACATCGATTGCCACTTCATTAGAGAGAAAATAAAAGCTGGCATCATCAAGATGATTCATGTGAATACTAAGGAGCAAATACCAGACATGTTGACTAAGGGTCTAGGAAGAGCACAACACCAGTACTTACTTTGCAAGCTTGGAGTGAAGAACATTTTTCTACCCTCCAGCTTGAGGGAGTATTGAGTCAGGGTAATATTTTGTATAGGAATGAAGGTTCAGGAGCTAAAGTATAGAAGTTAGAAATTAGTACCTAACTTAACTATCAAAATTAGTTATCACCGTATATAGAAGCTTACTGAACAGATTACTTCTTCTTCTCTATTTTCGTTAATAATAATGGAGGTTATGCAATTTCTTCTTTTCTCTCAATAATAATTCATGCATGGCTGCTTTCTCTAAAATTTGATAAACGCACATATTCGTATATTGTAGACTGTTGTTACTTTAACAAACGGCTCAACTAAAGCCAAAGCCTAAACATAATCTCGAGTCGAGTCGAGCCGCTTAAAAAGGACAGAAAAAATCCCAGCCGATTG
This sequence comes from Nicotiana noctiflora, assembly GCA_032618575.1. Classification (NCBI taxonomy): domain Eukaryota; kingdom Viridiplantae; phylum Streptophyta; class Magnoliopsida; order Solanales; family Solanaceae; genus Nicotiana; species Nicotiana noctiflora. The sequence continues at coordinate 21,658 of JASVEL010005747.1, forward strand.
ACCTACGCAAAGCCGTGGGGCAAGCGGTCGTTGTCACGATTATGACTAAAAAGCCATAGCTTTGCCGCTGTTTTATACACTTAGTAGTGTAAATTGACAATGCTGCCCTTTAATTCTGTCGGTGGTGTGTTCAAGTCTGTGTTTTTTTTTTATTATTATTATTTGGAGGGGTTGATACTCCATTACTCCTATTGAAATAAGGAGAATCGTTGCTGGCCCTAGTATTTAAGGCCCTCTATCATTCCTTTTAACTACTAAGATTTAGATCCTTTTATACAATTTTTATTAATAATAATAATAATAATAATATATTTTTCTGTTTAACGGAGATTGGATCATTTTGTAGAATCTTTATTATTGCATGAATCATATCAAACTAATAATGGTGATGGTGACGAGATTTCATAATCGATTGGACCTTAAAATATTTGATGGAAATATGGAGTTCAAAGAGATCGTGCTATTAAAGACTCAAACTGTATCTTTATTGAAAGATAAAAAGATTATACCAAATTTGTGGGTTAGGTGAATTTTGTCTTTTATGTTCTTTTTATCTATTGACATATTGGGTTTTCGAGGGTTGCTTTGTTGTATTATGTGAGGATCACTAAGCTTTAATTGATATTTCTATTTATTTTTCTATTTTTCATCCAGACGTCTCTATGTTTTAAAGAATTTAACTCTAATGGTTAGGGAAACATATAGTGAGACGTCGAGAGTTTGGCCATGACAGGTTAGACATGCGTTTTCTCTAATTCCTTGCTTATATAGTAAGAATTGTAATTATCTATTAAACTGTAACAACATAAAAATCTTATTTTTTATTTTCTCTGTTTCAATTTAGATGATACATTCCACATATTAAAAGTTAATTGGACAAAATTTTAAAGATAAATTGAATTAGTTCAACTCAATTTTTTAAAATTGAAATTTGGATATTCAATAATGGGGTTGTCCCGACCCCAGTTCACCCTCCATGAACATGTCGTGATGGCACCTAGTTCCTACAACTAGGTAAGCCTAATAGTGCGAAAATAACAATTTAACTTACGGAATAATTAATTAAAACTGAGCATATGAAAAATAACAACTGAATATAAGGCCGCCCAACTTATACAACTCTAAAGATATGCGGAAGTCTACGACTCAATCCCAAAACTCGGAAACTCATGGGAAACACATACTAATAGAATTACCATAAGTGCCCTAATCTCTCTACATCAAAAGCATGATAGGATAACAGCTCTACAACTAGAATAAGGAAGAAGACTCTTCGGTCTGCGGACGCTGCAGATATACCTTGATGTCTCCGAGTATCTCTTCACCTCAAGGATAGTGCGCCTGAGTAGAGGTACATGAATGATCTGCACATGGGAAAAAAACATGCGCAAGAAGGGCATGAGTACACCACAGCGGTACTCACTAAGTGTCAAGCCTAACCTCGGTTGGGTAGTGACGAGGAAGGTCAAGGCCCTACTGAGGTTAAATATAACAATAATTTAACAGTATGAAAATCTAACAGAATAGTGATTAAAGCAGTGGGATAAGACAGGTCAACAAGGCAATAACAACTACAAAGAAGAAACAGAGTAAACACATCTCAATGTCAATGATAACAATAAGGGTCTCCCAGGATACCGTCTCGTAGCCCTTTTATCAATTGTCCAGTGGATCTCCCGGGATACTGTCCCATAGTCCAACCATCAATATGCAGGGGAAATCCATCGGGAATCTAACCCGCAGTCCCAAAGTAAAAGCGCAGGGGGGTCTATCAGGAATCGAGCTCATAGTCCCAAAGTAGACAAATAAGGGGGAGCTACCGAAATCCCACATCCGTAGTTCCAATATAAATGCGCAACCACAACTAGAAGATACACAAAAATGAAGTACAAAAAATGAGTAACAAGTAGTACTAGCCTAGCATGCTTCACGTAGTACAGTCAAGGCAACTTAAGCAATTAGGCAAGTTAAATCAACTAAACATGCTTTTCTAATCTAGCACGGGTTATAATTGCAAGTAGAACAAAGCAAGTATGAAAGAAACTCAATTTCAATATCTTAGGTAGAAACCAAAATTTTCAATAATTGGCTCAAGTACGCGCTCTTCACCTCACGTACAAGGCACACAAAATACCAAATAACAAATCCTAAGGGGAAAGGTTCCCCCCCCCCCCCCACACACACACACAAGGTTAGCAAGCAACTTACCTCGAACCAGCTTAATATCAACTAGAAACTACGCCTTTGCTATGAGTATCCGACTCCAAATGGCCCAAATCTATTCAATTGAATTACACATTGTAAATAATATTGCAAACAAGTGGTTTTGCTATTTAATTCAAAGTTACGACGTGAAATTAGGTGAAATGACCAAAATTCCCTTCAGGCCAACACCTTGGAATCAAATAATTTTCATATTTTCAGAACCCTCGTACTCTCACGAGTCTAACAATATAAAAATCTCCCAAATAGGAGGTCAAATGCTCACTCAAAACTCAATGTTTTAGCCTATGAAGTTTTACCCTATTTTGATTCCACATTCGAAATTAGACGATGGATTTAGCTATAGATTGATAGAATACAACTAAAAAGGATTGAGGAAACGTTGCCCAATGATCTTCTCTTCAAAACCCACTCGAAATTGCCCTTTCCCGAGATCTCAATTGATTTTTCCAAGTTTTAAAACTCAACCCTCGAAATCCCCTTTTCTGAACAGGTGTTTTCGCTTCTGCGGTCCCGCTTATGCGGATCAATTTACCGCTTCTGCGGTTTTCATTAAATTCTAGGCTTTCGCTTCTACGGTCTTAAATAATTTGTCGGATGACAATTTTAGCGTGAATATTTATTTGATGTATAATTCATGAAAAAGATTCAAAAGAATACTTTATGGGTTCAACTTTTAAGGTTTTAGCATTAAACATATTATAGATTTAAAATTATGGGTACATATATAGTACTATTTTTGCAATTTTAATAAATTTTTACTCCGCATCGAAAGTTATCCATTACTAACACACCATATCCGCCTCTGAGTATTAGTTAAGCAAGTTTCCACTTCAGCTTGTAATACTTCGGCTCAGGGGCGAATCCAAAATTTTAATTCTATGGGTTCACCCTTTATGAATTCTTAGTATTGAACTTATTATATTTTTTAAATTATGAGTCCATAACCACTATATATTTCAATTTTAGTGGATGTTTATACTAAATAAATACTCAATATCAAAAGTACTGGATTCAGATGAACCCGGTACTATAACACTACATACGCCTCTGCTTCGGCCAAGCTCGGTAACCCAAGTGTTATTAGTAGCTCTAGTAGCGATGTAATAGCTCTCTAATATTACCAACAAAATTTCCGTTTAACCGTAAAAAATAACACAATTGCACTTTTTATTCACGTATTTCCTGTACTATTTGATTATTTATTAGGATTTGAGGATGCTTAACCAATTGTATAATTCTGTCTTTGATTTTCTTGTTTTTTATAGGCCTTCTTTTGGGTTGGGGATGTCGTTTCGCATGCAACGGAGACATGGAGGCCTGGTGAAGCATGCATTTTTTTTCGTTGCACTCACCAGTCACCATTCATCAAACTATCTTCTCATATTCTCTTGTTTAAAATTCTTCCCTGTTGTTTTTCCTTTAAAAAAAAAGTCAAGCAAAGATAATCTCACAGAACTGAAGCATACAGAAACAATATAGTCCTTCAATCACAGAATACAAGCATACAAAGTTTTCTATTAGATTTAATAGTCATCGCCTCTCGATACCACCTCTTTGCAAGTCGGACGAAGTAAAATGGTGTGCTCAAACTGAGAAACGTAGCTCCCTTTAATATCGCAAAGTGGGGGATATGGCTGCCAAAAGAAAAGCAAAAGAGAGTAAAACTTCAATTTTGGATCATATGGAGACATATATTGTGCACAAGAAAATTGCTAGTAGATTAACTGATGCGTGGCAAAAAACTTTAAGCTCAACTAAAACTAATATGGCATCAATATTCCCTGGGGTCCAACTTCCAGTTATTTATGTTGTCTAACCATGTTTCTCCATTCAAACTCATTTCAGGCCAACATCATATAAGGAAGAAGAAGAAGTAAAAGGCACTAGTCCTCTATTTTTTTACCAGCATAAACATATATGATAGGTCTAAGTGACTCTTAGAAAGCATAGAAATGTAAATATACTAACACGACTAACCTATAGGTCCAACTAATTTCTATATCCTATATAGATTTTTCCTTCTATTGTGTTCTATCTTTAGCTAAGTTTGCATGGATTCCAAGAAATTGTAGGTCTACCGAGAAAATTTCCTTCCATGTAACTTTAGGTCTACCCCTCTCCCTTTTAACACCTTCATTCATCATCGTTTCACACCTACGGACTGGGTGCATCTGGAGGTCGACCGAGGACATGATCGAACCATCTTACGCAACCTTCTCGTGAATGTGGACATTTGTAATCTTGTCTAATTAGTTCAAAAATACAGGAGGATAAATTCAAATCTAAGATTCATATGCAACATCAGACTCCTCCAGTCTTTAAAGTGCTCATCTTACAAATATTGTATTCATTAGAGTTTTGATCACCATGGCATAAAAGGCACATAATGCCTCAGGATGTAAATAAAATCAGCCTACCAAGGAACATAATGCCTCGGGATGTAAACAAAATCGACCTACCAAGGCAATCACAAGAAACAGAAAAGAGACTAGGCTAGGAGAGCAAATTATACTTCTCTTGCCACCAAGAAGCGTCACTTAAGCTAATGCACATGAATCTTACCTGATGACTGAGTCCCAAAAAACATGGGACAGAAACAAAATAAAACCACCAATTCCCACAAGCAATTTAGGTCTTGGAAGAAGAGTGGAGAAGAAGCTCTATATATAGGAGTCTTCAGTTATATGATAAGAGTTTCCTATTTCTTGGCATTCTACTTTATGAGGATATTCTTCACCATATTCATAATTAATTTTCCTATAAAATTTACAAGAGGCTCTATATATATACATACGAGTTCTGGGGGATGTTTTGCTTGACAAGACGCTGGAAGAATGGCCAGCCAGTGATTAGGAGGACTATGTCTACGGAATGATAACTGACAAGATATGCTAAACAGTCAAGATGGTAATTGGAGAAGCATGGTGCCAGGTTAATAGAAATAAGATTAGTGATGCTAGAACAGTCACTTGAAAGAGAGAATAGCAATTTATTTATCAAAGAAGAAAGAACTTTGACAGGACAAGCAGGTTAAGACAAACGCTTAATTTACAAAATTCTTCTGATAATAGCAAGTTTTTTAACATCTCCATTTTACCCTTAATGACATGCCATTTTTAAGACCACAAGATTCAAAAAATATTTTGGATTTGATATATACACCATTAGTAGTTTTTAGTTCTAACATTTCCATTTTACCTTTATTGACATGCCATTTTTAAGACTGCAAGATTCAAAGAATTTTTTGATATACACACCATTAGTTTATGATCACAAGATTCAGAAATCTTTGTCACATTCTTAAACTTCGTGCCAAGTCGAGATAAGACACATAAATTGAAATGAGGGAGTACAACTTTTCGAGTATACAAGAAATAACGAAAGTTTACTAATCCTTGAGATTATTAATTATGACATAATTATAAGATTTTTATACACAATATAAGTCAAGTATCAATGAACTACGCCTCAACTTCGAATTGATTGGTGTCAGCTATATGAATCATCCGCAGTCATTCAACACATTCCTGTTGATCCTTTTGAATTTCAGGAGTTCTTATATTCTTGTTTTGGTTTTTCCATTAGTTTGGATGGAGCTTTTTGAGCTCCAACACCAGTCTTTATCTCTTTCTTTTTTTATTTGAGCTCCAAAACCATTTTCTTCTGCAGCCCGTGATCTCTCTATTATTGATTCTATCTTCTTTTCCTTTATACCTGTTCTCACTTGTCTGAAAATTTCCTGTTAACATCTTTCTTCATCATCCTTATTGATTTCATCTTAAGAAAAGCACAAACTGAAATGCCTCACTTGCACAGTTGCTACACACACTACATGGAATTGCTTTGTCCTCGGTCGCCCTACTACACTAAGCTGTTTCTTATGAAAAATAGTTACAGTATTTCAAAATTATCGAAAATAGCCTCTCTGCCCTTGCAGGGGTAGAGGTACGGCTGCATATATCTTACCTTACCGGACCCCCCTTGTGAGAAACTACTACATTTTTTGTTGTTGTTGTTGTATTTCAAAAAATTGGGAATCAAACTGCAGACTCCCCTTTTTTCAGAAAAGAACTTTATCTAGCACCCAATACCCCTGCTAGTCTTAGAAAGTTATCCTTAAGTTCTCGCTATTGTATGAGTTCAAGATTATACCAATCTTAGCTTAAAAATTTGTTAGTTTGATAGTTAAATAATAGTAAATAATCCTACTCTCATATGTATCAGGACTTAGGCGTAGGACATGTATTATATATAAATAAGGCTCATTGTATCATTGTCATATTTTTTTAAGCAATAATACCATATTCTCACATGGTATCAGAGCTTCATTGTGAAAATTATCATTGTGCATCATTCCAGCGGCCTCCGGGAAGAAAGGCCTCATTGCCGTGCAATTTTCCGGCGACTTAACAAGTTGACCGTCACAAAAATCCACTTTTCGCCAGTGTTGTGCAAAAATCAACACCACCACATAGTAGTCCGCTGACCAACCCATAAAAAATTCTCCGTCAGAAGACCCGCCACGAGCCGCAAGAAGAAATTTTCCGGCAAAGCTCAGACGCCCACGCGCCGGCGCGTGACACACTTTCCGGCCATTTTTTCGCAAAATTCCTTCAGGACAACTTACTCTCCTCACAATTCCGAGCCTACTCATCTAGTTGAAATCAAATTCTGACCACCTTAAGTTTTTTTCGGCGAGCTATGGTGATTTTTCCAGCGTGAGCAGTGATCCCCTGAAAATTTCTGGTTTTTCCAGCACGATATCATAATGGGGTTCGTATCGGAAGCCTTTAACTCACAATCTGAGAAGTTTTTCGAGCTACAGTATCGACCGCAGGGGTTTGTTGGATCCAATGCATTGAATCACATCCAGATGGTTGCTATACCGAATTATATTGAGTTCCTTCAGTAAAAAGCACGTAAACGGACATCTTAAGGATTAGCCTCCGTTGTTCCAACAAATAGTAGCATGACTTGTCTCCCAATCTTCACCTTTTGAGTCTTGGGTCATTGATTCAGATGCATCTAATCATATTTCTGGTAACAAATCTCTTTTCACTAGTATTTCATATTCTCAATCTATTCCAACAGTTACATTGGCCAATGGGTCTCAAGCCATGGCAACTGCAGTAGGTCAAGCAAGTCTACTTCCTTCCTTACCTTTAGACTCCATTCTTTATGTACCTGGCAGTCTTTTTAATCTCATAGCCGTTAGTCGCTTAACCAAATTCCTTAAATCTTCTTGATGACCTTGTTTTATACAGGACCGTAGTACATGGCGGATCATTGGTACCGGACGTAAATCGGATGGACTTTATTACCTTCTCCTTGCAAAATCACATCGACTCGCATCTTGTCTTCCTCCAATAACTTGTTCCGTTACTGATTCACCAGATTTATTACATAAACGGTTAGGACATCCCAATTTGTCAAAACTTCAGAAAATGGTACCCGACTTATCTCACTTGTCCACTCTAGAGTGTGAGTCATGTCAGCTTGGTAAGCATACCCGCCCCCATTTCCTGCGGCGTCTTGATAATCGAGCAGAATCACCTTTTACTTTAGTCCATTCAGATGTTTGGGATCCTAGTCGAGTCAGTTCTACCTTGGGATTGCGCTACTTTGTCAATTTCATTGATGATTATTCCAGGTGCACTTGGATATTTTTGATGAAAAATTGATCCGAGTTATTTTCTATTTTTCAGACCTTCCACGCTGAAATATAGAATCAATTTGAGGTTTCTATTCGTACATTTTATCAACATTCTACATCAAATCTCTGTATTTATCTGGTCATTATGTTGATGATATTGTTATTACCAGCCATGATCAGGATGGTATTAGTAAGTTGAAGCAACTATCTCTTTCAGCACTTTCAAACTAAGGATCTGGGCAGATTAAAGTATTTTCTGTGTATTGAGGCCGCGCAGTCTAGCTCAGATATTGTGATCTCACAACGGAAGTATGCCTTATATATTCTTGAGGAGACAGGAATGACAGGTTGTAAACCCGTTGACACTTCGATGGATCCGAATTCTAAACTTCTGCCGGGACAAGAGAGCCTCTTAGCGATCCTGCAAGATATAGGCTATTCGTTGGAAAATTAAATTACCTCACAGTGACTAGACTTGGCATTTCCTTTCCTGTGAGTGTTGTGAGTCGATTTATGGATTCTCCTTGTGATAGTCATTAAGATGCAGTTGCCCGCATTCTTCGGTATATAAAATCAACTCCAGGCAAAGGCTTATTGTTTGAGGATCGAGGTCATGAGCAGATCGTTGGATACTCAGATGTTGATTGGGCAGGATCACCTTCTAATAGATGTTCTATGTCTAGATATTGTGTCTTAGTACGAGGAAATTTGGTGTCTTGGAAGAGCACGAAATAGAGTGTGGTTGCTCGGTATAGTGTAGAAGTAGAATATCGAGCAATAGTTATGGCGACATGTGAGCTAATTTGGATCAAACAGTTGCTCAAGGAGTCGAAATTTGGTGAGATTAGTCAGATGGGACTTGTGTGTGATAATCAAGCGCTCTTCATATTGCATCAAATCCAGTGTCCTATGAGAGAACTAAACACACCGAGATTACCTGTCACTTTATTAGAGAAAAGATACTCTCGGGAGATACTGCTACAAAATTTGTGAAGTCGAATGATCATCTTGCTGATATTTTCACCAAGTCTCTCACTGGTCCTCGTATTAGTTATATATGTAGCAAGTTCGGTGCATATAATTTATATGCACCAGCTTGAGGGGGAGTGTTAGTTTGATAGTTAAATAGTACTAGTAAATAACTCCAATCTCATATGTATTAGGAGTAGGACATATATTATATACAAAATAGTGCTCATTGTATCATTGTCATATTCTTTTAATCAATAATATTTTTTCACGTGCATTCTCACAAAGTTTATTGCGATCCCACAACAATGTCAAACAGTTAAAATATTTACACCAAAACTATTCCGTTAATAAATGAATGCAGCCAAGCCTGAATGCCAAAATTGAAGCGAACTCGTGAATGTAGCTTGAGGTTACTTACCTGAACAATTCCAGCGTCACATAAATTCTTCAATGCCATCAGATATTTTGTCTCACCAAGGCGGTCTAGATAACGTTTGCAGAATGCCAATGTGGAGAAGTTCTTGTTTATTGTTGCCAGCAGTTGCTTAGCTCTTGGCAGCCGCAGTGGAATGTGTCCAATATCAAAGTTCTTCATATAATGGCTGCATTCTAGATCTTCCCTCACATAACCCTTCCCTGATACATGGAGATATGAGATGCGAATTAGTTGACTCCCATTTATTCAGTATTTGCCAGTTATATTAATGTTACTCTTTCACACAAACAAAGCAGAAATACCTGTTGATCCAAAGGTCTCAATTGCATAAAATTCACCCTCCTCCATTTTGGTTTGTTCTCCTCCTTTAACGATCGGAACGGATTTCCCTGCATGGATTTGATACTGGCCAATACTGTGCCCGTTCAGATTCCGGATGCTCTTAACTGCCAATGACAGGATTGGTCATTACATCGTTATAGAAATAATCAGATAGTTGGTAAAAGTTAAGTTAAATTTTCATAATTGGTGTTGGGAAAGGAGAATAGATTAGTTCTTCCTGCAGTTTAGCTTTTGGAATCCAATACAGCGGTGTTGCAAAACATTTCTGTAAATATTTACCCAGCAAGATTTTTGAATGCCATATTTACTTCAAAAGTTGTTGCCATGATGTGTGCAGCAATTGTCAGGAGGTTGCGATTAGAGCTCAAGTTGATACTTTCATCTAAGGTTGTATATAAAATTAATCAAACCCAAAAAATAACCAACACAGTCCAAAGTCCAGTATAGATATTCATATGTATGAATCATGTTCGATATGTTTATTAATTATCTCACTGTTCCTCACCCAACCCAAAGTAGTTAAAAAAAAGCAACTTGAGACGCCCAGAAGCCCTGTTAATACTGAAGTAACTTAAAGAGGCCAACAAATATAATGTGGACATCATACAATAAAATATAGTTGTCAGCTAATTAAATTACTTCGATTATTCACATACAAGGTCTTTTTCTCGAGCTCGAATGTCATGACATGGATTTCAATAAAACAAAATAGAAAGAAATGCTTTTACTAATTATCATATTTCGCAGATATCGTACCTTGGAATACCTTTCCATTGATTTCTACCTCATAGGATTCCATAACCTCTTGGATTGCAGCACCAACATCACAAAGGCGTACGTCAATTCCTGCTTCCTACATAAGAAATCATGCCATGAATGGCCGCTAAATCTTATCAATACTTCCAAGAAACTAGTAGCCCTTTTGGATGATAACTACCAGTTTTACGTAATTTATCGCCAATTTAAGCAATATACCTTAATGCCAGTATTTGTGGCTTCCCGTGATGCTTCAAGCAGTGGATCAAACATAGGATTGAAAGCCACAGTAAATGCACAGTCCACAATTCGCCCTGCAAGAAACAACAGGTTAAAAGTTCACCTTATTCCTAAAATTAACAACAATAAGAGAGTGGGAGCAAATAAAGCTCATAACAGACTGTTCCAATGACGGGAAGTGGTTTCGCATGCGATAGGACAATGGTGAAAGACAATACGATGTATAAGAGATAGGACCAATATGGTCAGATTGTGAGGGATAAATTAATAAGGATAGATACGGACAGTACAATGATAAGAGTTTCTGGATTGTGAATTGTTCACTCGTGTTGATAATGCAAACACATTTACTAATGTTACACCAAGGTGGTGTTATTTTAACAAGATGCATGTATGTACAACACTCCCAAACTCTAGCAATTTTTCTATAAAGTTCACAGCCACAGTTATGATACAGAGAAGTGAAATCTTAACCCGCAGTAACTAGCTCTTAACAGTTAACCCTTTCGAAATTTTCTTCCATTTAAGTTTATCCTCTCAATTTTAAGCAAAGCACAAAATTGTGCCAGCAGCCATAACATCATTATCCTAGCTACCAATCTGTGTATCCACTAGCTTGTTATCATTTGTCACTGTATTAAGGACAACGCGTTGGATGTTGACAGATCATAGATCAACGACATAATCGCAACAAAATTAAAATGTCGTAAAAGGTGACAAAATGCTCTTTTCTATGTCTTTTGAATAAGAACCAGTGGCTCACGATTAGTCGACCACACCCTCTCATCTCCAGTTATCTGCTGTCAAGATAGCATCCCATGCTGCATAACCGAAGAGAGGACCTTCTTTGGTACTGTCAAATTCCATTATGATTTCCAAAGGGATTGGATTATTATATAGCCATATTATTACTTCTCCCTGAAGTATTTCGATGATGGGTTCAAAACTAATCTGTCAGTCTCCAACAATTGTGTGGATTATAACCTTGAAAGAATGTATGACCCTCTTCTCTATTCTTAATCCTGCAAGATCTTCCGGAAGATACATTCCAAGACACCCTTAACCCGACCATCCGGAACCTGGTTTTCAACATGCTGGGTATCAAATGGTGCATGCCTCGAACGTTTTTGGAACTCCTGATTGCTTGACGTAGGAAAGGAATTCCAAAACCACTTACTGCTATTTGGAACACTGTTCCTGCCACCGTTTGCTGGATTATATGGAAAGAATGAAAGAAACACAAGAATTTTTAAGACAGGAATGACTTGATTCTTAAGCTAAAACACAAATGAATATTCTCGCTTAGTTTTTGGTGTAGCATGACAGCGGCAAATTTGGTAGAGCCAGACGCTATATGCTGGACCTTTTCTGTTCATTAGTCTCTGTGATGCACATAGCCTTTTTTGATGCACTCTTTTCAGCTTTTGCTGTCTTACATCAATAAATCTTACATATCAAGAAAGATACATTCCAAGACACCCTTGTATCCTCCATCCGCGACAGTAGCATCGATGTCATTAATGATGGAGTGCGAGTCTGGAAAACCATCAGTCAATGTTAAAGCATAAACCATAGAAGGTTTTTTCAACTTTTTTTTATAAAGTAATTTATTTTATTAGTATTTGCGCAAAAACATGTCCGGGTACAAAGAAGTTACCAAATAGTGGAAAACCTACAAAACCTACTAGGTTTTCCCAACTGAACCTAATGAATTTTGAAAACACTAATTTTTCACCTTTACAATCCCTTTTCATTAATCTGTCCTATATGATGCCGTCACCTCCTTCGAGAATCGCCCATATGATTATCACAACTCTACTTAACATTGATCACCTTCCTCCACATGGCACTCCTCATGTGAATTCATAATCATTTCCTGTTAGTGCTTATTCAAAAAAACATCCAATCTACAAATACCCAAACCTCAAATTATAGGTGTGGCAACCCTATCCCAATTAACCAAATGGTATTCTTTGGTCAGTTTGTTCCATCTCAAAGGAGATCTCTCATTAGCCTCTCCAATCTTTTACTAATTGAAGGCTGGGTTTTAGAACACAGACATAAGCATGTAAGGATTATGAATGATATCTATTTATCAGGGTAATTCACCCTCAATAAGAAAGATGTTTTTTCCACCCCTCCAATCTCCTCCCAAACAATGAACTAAGATTAGATGGGTGGCAGTGAGCCAGTGACCACCGGCAGATGGAGGATGCAGCAAGTAAGGTAGGGGGGTCCTGAAGTGGGGGGGGGGGGCTAATCCATCCAGATTAATTGTTAAATTGACATAAATGCTCAATACATATTCTAAATACTTGGAGAAAAACATGTTTTTTTGTTTTTTTTACTCCACTGTCAGTCCCTGATATAATACCACAGGAACTACTCCCCACCTATTTCCAACCAAATGACAAACATTTTGATACATAAGGAGATAAGGAGACTAATACCATAACCCATAAGAACCCACACCAAAAATACCTCAATGCCTAACAGAGATGAGGGACGGGTAATATTACCATCTATATGGGTTCCAAAGTCCAATTTCATCACATCATCAAACTCAAGAATAGTTTTATCTCCTGAATTGGGGGTCCAATGGGCTGCAACCCTGCAATGAGATAGAGAAAAACTGAAATAAGAAAAGAAAGCGCAAGAAAGGGAATGCAAACATGAAATAGGTTCGATTACTAGATTATGTTCTAAGATACCTAACAATGACGATAATCCAAATTAAGTGAACATCAATCTCACTTTATTTTATAAATCAAAATCATTCTAACATTTAACAGCCAGAAAAGACAAGAAGAAGAAAGTAACATTACCAGTTCAATGAGCACCCTGTAGGGAATGCAATGCCAGCTTGAAGACCATTCTCTGATATCAATTTCCGAACCATATCCTCCAAAGTCTCACACAGGTCAATCATTAACATCCCAGGCCTAGCAATTTGCCTGATGTATTTCCGGACCTGAGGGTTGAAAAATAAAGAATTTACCTTGAATATTGACTCTGCTCTCAAACTATGGCAGGAGAAAACTGCTAGCAACTGTATGAAAGTAGGTTCTGACCTGACGATGAACTTCTGCTGCTTGTCGGACAGAATTATAAATTGGTTTCTCCAGGCGCTCCAATTCCCTCTTTTCCTCAGACGTAGTCCTCCACAAGTTACTGCATCGACCATCAAACAAATATCATTCCACAATTCTTGACTTAACAATGATAACATAAGTTTCAGATTGAACACTGAAGGATAGATGAACATCAGACTTTTTCTTTAATTTGCACAAATCAAAGCTCTAAATCAAAAGCCATTGAATGGTCCTCATAAGAATGGATAGTCATTTCAAGTTTTCAAGGGCACATACTCATCTTTGTATTGTTGAATCTCACCCTCTGGAAATTCTCCAGAAGGAAAAAGCTCGGATACAGGAATAGAAGGTGGAATAGTTTGCTGAGGTGGCTGCTTTTTCTTCCTGCGTTTGCAAATAAAGAAATGCAACATGACTCTAAGGAAAAGCACAAGAGAGATTATTTTTTCTTTATTTTGCGGAATGGAGCGGGCTCTCACTTGCTCTTGTTTTTCTTCTTCTTCTTCTTTGCAGCTTCTGTAAAATTGTAAATGCAAAGGTGCAAGTATTAGTAGCAGAGGCAATGTTGTGAAAAAGCTCACAGAAATGTACCAGTGATTTCAGGCACAGGACTGTAACACACCAAAATAGATGCCCTTTCCTTAGCACTATAAAGTATTATTAAGTTCTTTTTTTCTTATTTACAATTGGGTGGAAAAAGCATTAGCTTGCATATCAAATTACCAATCTGCGGAGAACTTAGCTTCCATCAGCCTGCACCTTACTATCCAATTCAACTTCAATATAGCTAAATAACGCTATGTCTAACAGGTTTGACTTTATCATCCTAAATGAAAAATGAAAGGAATGGGTAGTGAAAACCAAATCCATTTTCATGAATTGTAGACTGGCGGCAATATAACAGCTCTTGCCACTTAATGTATGCATGATCCATTCATAATACTATCTAATGTAACTTTCTGATGAGGATTTTTCTGAAGCATCGACTACAACTGGTTCAGCACTTTACGAAGTCTGTGCAAGAATTCCTTTCTCTCTCTTCTTCTGCAACTTCTACTCAAGAATATAAAATTCAGAAGAGATCATCAAACAGCAAAAAGAACACTAAGTTACTCTTTTGCACAGAAAAATGCTTCTACATACAGAGAAAATAAACACCAACACAATTTGTATATGAGCTGTCCCAATAAGGAGCCCACGAAATTAACTGCCGGCCTTTTTTCTTACTGCTCGTGACATTCAAAAATCAGATCAAGACAGTGAGGACACTTGCTAAAGATCTTCAGTACTGTACTAATAATTCAACAGAGCTGCAAGCAGCTTTACAAGCAATACAATGGACTGTCTGGAACAATTAGAAAGAAATCCTGTCGGAGATGGACTTACTATTAGTGATAAACATGTTTATTGGTAAAGTAACAGTTCCATGGGAACTTTAGTCGGGTATTCTAGAGATAAGAAGAGGTATACAGCAGATAAAGTTGGTTCCCTGTTATAGAAAAGGTAACTATGTGGCTGATGCCTTGGCCAAGTTTGGAAGTATTAACCAAGGGTTACCTATTCCTGTAATATTCGACTGCAAGTGCTGATACAGGATGGATATGGCGCATTTTCCTACATTCAGGATCAGACAAAAAAAAGGTTGAAAAGTCTTGACAATTAGCAACAATCAAGTATTTATGATGTTTGTGTTCTGTATTGGTTGCAGGATCATAATGCAAAGCTGACAGTAAGGGTGAAAAATCAGTTCAATGGCAACATAAACAGCGAAGGGCTGTAGTGAAGCTCAAATGCAGGAGCAGATTGCAGTTTTCAGAAAAGCTTAGGCTCAACCTTTTGTGGTCTAAAACATACAGTTTCTTCAAAGAGGCTATTTCATTGAATATTCAAGTAAAAGCTTTATTAAAGAACAAGTTATCATGTTATTATCAGTATGTATAGAAAGTTTTTCTTTTATCCTTTTTTTTAAATGAAGTGAAATACCATTTAAAGCATCCAGAAGATGCAAAGATTATAAGAGAGAAAAATCTGACAGCTCAACAGAGACAAAAAAAACCTCATAAGTCAAGGAGCTGGCAGATTCATGAAAAAAACTAATATCAGCGAAGAAAGATTTGTCAGCTCAGAGCTACAAAAAGAACCTTACAATATCGAAGAGCTGACAAAATCCAAAAGGACATCTGAATTATTTACAGGGAGAAGGTTAACCCAACTATATCAATTAACCAAACTACTAGCCTTGTGGGAGCATATTGGAGTTGAAATTCCTACAAAACATCTCCTGTTTCTTTCAGTCCAAATACACCACAAATGCATGCAGGTACCATTATCCAGATGTTCCTGATGGATTTTTCAAATCTCCAAGAACTCAAGCTTGTGTAGGCATCTCTAACAGTGTGTGGCATGGACCATTTCAGATTTAAGATAGCTAAAAAGATATGCCAGAAATCTGCAGCAACTGGGCAGTGGAGGAAAAGAGGAAAAGATGATTGATACTTTCTGAGGCACTTTGACACATGTAGCACCTGCTAATCCGTGGGAAGATTTTTTCTTTTATCTTTTTGATGTACCTTAATGTAGGATATATTTTATTTTTTTTGTCAAGGGAGAGTCTCCCTAGTTCAGTTATTTTGGTCAGATCATTTGTAAATAGAAGCAGTCCTCTATTATAAGTTGTATGGGGTTTACTACCTACTAACTTTCTCAACTGTACAAGATTGAACTTGTTCAATCTTCTTTAGGGATGGGAGGCAAGGCTCCTCCTCCTATGTAGTATTTTTTGGTATTAATATACAAGGTAGGGATAATTGCCAAGGCCCTCATCAGCACAGGTTGGTGCAACCTGTGATGTTTGGCTTTAATTAAAAGGAAAAAAAGACAGTGAGGAAACTTTCTTCTTTGAGAACTTGGCTTCTTCTCAATGTTATGAGGTTTGAGCCTAAAGTACTTTAAGCAAAAGAGGGAATCCTCTGGGCAATTGGGAACATTTGGACAGGTAAACAAGATATGAAGTTTGACACCACACCGAATGTCCTCATGGGGCATTCAAAAGGACAACTATAGCCCATTCGCAAATAACGAGCCAGCAAAACCCACCTGATGATCACTAGCTGCGAAATGGAGCACCAGTTGGTTGTAGACCCAAAAGTTGTCTATATCACTTTTGCGATTTTCTACGTTTCCGACTCTTAAAACTTCAACCTCTAAGTTCTCCAGAGTTGTTCAATTCCATCGAAACTTCTGTATACTCTTTCTGTCCCAATTTATGAGATGAAATTCCTTTTTTAGTTTGTATTAAAAAGAATGATATCATTCTATACTTAGAAACAATTTAATTTTAAACTTTCTATTTTCCCCTTACTAAGATGATTTATATCCATACAAATATCTATGGTTTGTTTTAGACCACAAGTTTCAAAAACTTTTCTTTCTTGAACACAGTCAAAGTGCATCACATAAAATGGGACAGAGGAACTATTTTTTCGTTTTGACACGTTATGGCATCAAAATATTCTTAAGCTGTTGGGTGAAAGATGTACATACAGACTTTCTTAATTCATTCACTTTAACATCTCTACAGTGTTTTGAACAAATCCCAAAAGACAATTATTCATCTGTAGCCTATTATAATCATGAGTAACATCTTTTTTTTATTTGCATCAGGTGTCCTAATCTCTAAGAGCCCCGACTAATCCCGGGGTGCACAGGCCCTCGGCAATGAGTTTCCCACAAGTGCATCACGGTTAATTCAGGCTTTAACCAGTCCGACGGCCCTCAGAAATTGTTTGCACCCAGTGGGTTTCGAACTTGAGACCTTGAAAGAGAGCAAACCCCAAGGCTCAAGTCAATTGCCACCGGGCCAACCCTGAGGGTTAATCATGAGTAACATCTAAAAATGTAAATCTAGCCTTCCACTTCTTTCAATAAAGTGAATGTGCAGCTTCATTCTTCACATCATGCATCTCGAATGTAAAACAGTTAAACCCCATCAAAATTCAAAAATGACTACCTTTTTCTTTAATAAAAAAATAACAACCAAAACCAGATTTCATTGAAATAATAGCATCTTCCCGGTCACAGTAAAAGCCTTTAAAAAATATAAAAGCAAATTTTTATCCATGAAATTTCGTTTCTTCGTAAGGGTGGCAGCATTAACCTATGTAAGAGCAGTACACGAGCTCTTGCTTACACTCTCAAGGGGGAACAGGAAAGATAAAAATGAAAAAGAGAAGTGCATTCATTCAATCTCACAAGCAAATAATCTAGCACTAAGTTTGGCATTTCTTTGACTTGACGGATTACCTGTCGGTGGCTCATCCAATATCAAATCCTCTAATTTCTCCTCATCCTCCTTTAGCAGTGAGGAAGCAGATTCATTGGCCACTTCATTATCATCACGAACCTCAGATGTTCCTTGTACAACAACAGAACCAGAATTTGGCTCTTCCTTTGCCATTATCAACGTTTTCACTGCAGCGCAGATTGAAGTGTGGGGTGCCTGGGGTGTTAGAACAATTGCACAGCTGAAACTCAAAAAATGGAATTACATAAAGGCACAAAAGAGTCAAGGCAAACAGTAGCAAAACAACCTTGAAACAAAGCGCAGATCAATCAAGAATCGAGAAGCGAATCCACAATATTCAGATTAACATTAAAGCAATAGCATGTGGAATGATTCTAACGGTTAACTGCATTAAAGCATAAAGAATTAACAGCAAAAAAACATAACATATAAGCAACCATTCCAATTAAGAATTGTGAAAGTTCACGAAAAATGCATTATGAATTCAAAGAATCAAAAATTTAGGGAAGGATAGAACAAAAACTAAAAGCAATAGGATATAAAAGAATTCAAGGGACAAGAAGAAAGTAAACCAACAGTAAGAATCATAATAGCAGTTAGGATAGAATACGGTAAAAGCAATTCTTCCGATTTGCAAGAAAAAACACTAATGTGAACAAAGAAATAAAGGAAAACTCAGTAGAACCGGCAGAAAGAGAAAATAAATTTAACCAGACAGCAATAAAGCATATTATAGAAACAATAGCATGTGGGAAGACTAACAGTTAAACAGCACGAATTCATATAGTAAAAGCAATAATTCCAGTTATCATCGACCAAACTGGGTTCAAGAAAACGGAAAGAAACGATTATGGGCAACAGAGTAAGAATACCCGTGTACACTGAAGAAGGAGAGTTGCAATTGCAGGCGCTGTTTTTAGAAATCAAAGTGAGAGAGATGGGTAAGACTAATCTTTTTGCCCTAGCTCCTTTATATCATTCGCCAAAACAAAGAGAAAGGAAATTACAAGTTTTGGAAACTTCCGTGCCAGTCAAAAGAACTAGCTAGTATTAAATGTAAGAAATTACCCTCTGGTTTAATTTTTGTGAACTTAAGAGTTTTAAAAAAATATCTGAAACATATGGTCTTTAATCTATAACATTTGTTTGATTATTAAAATTTCTCATTAAAAATGAATAAAAAGTTTAAATTAAAATATTTTTAAATCTAGAAAAAGATATTTTCTTGAACAAACTTAAAAATATATATATATATTCATATAAATTAAAATATCGAGCGGTACAAAAGAAAAAAAAATTATAATAGGAGGGGAAATTTCCTAAAAGGTGTATTAGTTGACCCTGAAGTGATATTTCAATATAGAACTTTAGGACATGTTGGATAATGCATAGCGCCCCGACTTCCCGCCAATACCGTTATTGTAATAGCAGTAACTCTGAAATGATGTAATGTGTTGGCGAGGGTAACTTCCTTCTATATAAGGAGTCTCCATCATTTGTAAGGCAGGTGTTATTATTCAATAATAATATAATCTCTCTCTATCTATTATTCTCTCCCTATTTCATCTCTCTATTTACCAGCTAGTTTTAACACTTCACTAAGATCTCTTACAATTTTATAAGAACAATCTACATACAAATCATAAGATCTGTCTTTAGATATATTACCATTGATTCCGATTTACCCTCTCACATAATCTTCGATTGTCCCTAACTCAAAAAGTAACCGATAACTTTTGAGTCAAACAGTGTAATTATTAGGATAGCAATTAATAGTTCATAATAATTATACGGTATAGTAACTATCGATAACATATTTGTTTGCTATTCATAACCCAATTACAATATAATTCTTAGCATTCAGTTTGATTACATAAGTGTAATTATATAATTGAATATTGGATTCTTTTAAATTAAATAAAAGTTAATTAAACATTTATACCAACATATGGAATGAGCTAAAAGCATGAGATAGGAATTCTGCAAATCTAAGAAGCCAAAACGCAAGAATAGCTCTTGAACAATTTACAAGAATTGAACTTAGATTTTGAAAGAGAGAGATAGAGAGTATTATTTCTTCTTAGCTGCCTTTCACAATATGAAGTGTTCTCTTAAGTAGTTTCAATTCTTCTCTAATGTAACTGCGTCTAACAGATTCTAACAACCTTTAACTACCACTAATGGTAATTCCCTTTTCTGCATGTTTACAATATTGGCACATGATATAAGTAAATCTTTAACGTATGACAATTATATGTGTATATGAAAAATATTTAAAATAGAGCAATTTCTTTCTTTAATATCATTTCTAGTCAAACAACATTACATAAATTATAACAAAGAGAGTAATATTTAATTTTCAAGGGACTATGCTCTTTACTAATTATTGATAAAGGTTAACGTTTAACGCAAATTGGCTGTGTATACACATTGTAAACTTACTGCTACGAGAAATATTTTACCTTATACGAACACGAAATAAACTTTTTCTAGTTTGTATTATTTTTTGAAGAACTATCTTGTGCATACACACATTACATTTTGTTTATTGAAACACTATAGAGTTTTCCTCTAACTCCTATTATATTTTTTAAACCTAGTCCTTTGATACTAAGTTTGGTACACCCAAAACAGAAAGGTCACATTTTTCACGATCCAAAACTCTGATCAATGACGTGATGACATCTAACCTCCAAGACCAGATCAACCAATCACACAATAATATAAAACATCAAAATACGATATAATATGTTTGAATTACGTAAACATCAAAATAGAGCTCTAACAAAAAGCTAATATAGTGGTACATAAGGCAAACTCCCAAAATCAAATAGTAGAAAGTCATGAGCTGTAAACCGAATGCTAAATATGTCTCAAGAGTACAATACTGTTTGAATGAAAAATAACATCATAAGATAAGGGGAGGGAACTCCCAGGATTTGCGGTGTCCATGCAGCACTACCTTGAATTCTTTCGATCACCAAATGTATTCACTCTCTAGGTCTGTTGTGCCAACACCTTGTTCTGCACAAAAATAGGCAGTAACGTAGTATGAGTACGGGGCAAAATAACTCCATAAGTATCAAGACTAACATCAGTGAAGTAGTAATGAGGTTCAGCTCATATGATACTCATTAATCAAGAACGTATGCAATATATAAAATAACTTGCAAACAAGAATATAGCCATATGCAATATCATCAACTTAAGGAAGCAAGAGTTATGAACTCAACATAGGTTAATAAGTCTTTCCAATAATCACTCGTTAATAACAAAGGTATAGGGTGGCATGTTAAAATTCGACATAAAAGCATATAAATTGAATAATAAGGTATAAAGGATTCACTTGCATGGCCAAGCTTCCACCATTTCACTCCACTCAACATCACCCGCCTAAACAATAAAACAATCAACATTAGTCATAATATCACAATCCATGTACGCCATCAAAAGAGAAATATGAGAGTGAGACTCTATGGGTATGGATCCATATATCCACACGATGCACGGCAATACCTCGTACCATATCAATAAAAATAGCATCATAACTGCACGATATATACCTCGTATCACAACATCAACAATATCATAATCGCATGACAAAGACCTTGTGCCAGAAAATAATATCATCGTAACTGCACGACAAAGATATTCTACAACATCATCATACCACAATATCCGCACGTAAGAGACCTCGTGCAATACCCAGTCAATCCGCTTAACATGTCTAAATTATCATCAAGAGACATATTCTCACAATTCATCAATAAGGTGTACAAGGATATAATAATAATAAGTGTAAATGTGTGCTCAAGATGTGAAATATGACTACGACTAAATCAATATAGCAATGATTCCATAATGCACATTTTGGCTAATTAGGAGATAATAATCCTAAACATGATCTCTAGTATGAAAGAATAAGCACATGCCATACAAAGGATTTTAAATGTATTATAGAGAGAATATAACCAAATTAAGGCATAATAGAAGTCTAGAGTCTAATCATTTCATACTTTATACATAGCACCATATATATAATGGTCATCTTGCATATATATTATTTTACCCACATTACAATTAGCCAAATAAAATATAATCCTAAGGGTTATTCCCTCATTCAAAGTTACGCAAAATACTTACCTCAAATGGGCCAATTAATTCTTCAAAAATGCCTTCCCCCCTCCCCCCTCCCCCCCCAGAAACCACCTTGACCGACTCAAATCTATCTAATAATAACTCAATAATGTCAGATAAATCCATGGGAGTCAAATTCAAAAGATAAATCTTAAATCATTATTCATTTATCAAAAAGTCAACAAAAATCAACCACGGCTCACATAGTCAAAACCGCGGTCAAGGGATAGATCTCGATTATCCATAATCCTATGAGGTCAAATATTTGATTAGATTTTAAAATCAAGCCTAAATCAACCCTTAAATCCCCAAAATTTATTCTATTAGGTCGTAGGCTAAAAAACCTAGTTTTTTCCTCCGAAATTAGATGATTCAATTGCATAATTCATTGTAATTCAAGATAAATAGCCAAATCTAAATGAATTATTTACCCACAAAGTTGTAATGAAATCTCTCTTAAAATTGTCTTTACCCGAGCTCCAAAACTCCAAATACTGAGAAATATGCTAAAGCCTCGAAATATAAATCTATCTAGCGATTTTCGCATTTGCGAACCAAAAGGTCGCCTCTATGATACCGTTTTTATGAAAAGAAGTTCGCATCTGCGAGACCCACTAAACCTTTTGAACATCCGCTTCTATGGCACATCTGCTGCATTTGCGACTCCACAGGCATGTCCTCGCATGCGCGCACCAATTCTCTGCATATGCGATTTTGCACTGCGATCTTCTATTTGCAGAAGCAAAACTTCCCCAGAGTACCTCAACACTACATATGTGATAGACCAGTCACACCTACAACCTCGCATCCCGCCAATACCTCCACAGGTTCGATGCACCAGAACCAAAACTGCCCCAATCATTCCCGATGGTCCAAAACCAATCTGGAGCAAACCTGACCCCTACGGTACCCATCTAGTCATATCAGCAAGTTCATAAACATTACCTGAACCTATTCAAATCCTCCAAACACATGCAATAACATCATCAATGGATCAAAGAACAAAACACACTTCAAAATTCTCTTAAGTTCAAGAACTTCTAAACTTCAAACCAAGTGTCTGATTCGAGCCTAGCCAATCAGGATTACCTACAAACTTTGAACACAAGTTCTAAATGACAACAAAATGAATCTATTACAAGTTTCAAATAATAAATCGAGTCTAATATCCTCAAAATTAACTCTCGATTAAACCTATGAACTCTCCAAACCTTAAACTTGCCAACTTTCGACAAATATATCCAAAATATCCGAGCAGCCTCCAAATCCAAGGACATATGCCTAAGTACAAAGTCACCATTTTAAAAATGTTGGAACCATTAAATTACCCATCTGAGGTTATTTACACAAAAATCAAACTTTAGTCAACTCATAAAACTTAAGCATCCAACAAAGGAACCAGGTATTTCAATTCACTCATAAAATAAGAATGGATGAAACATCAAATGGGAAAAAGAGGCTCAAATACACAAAAAAATTGACCTGGTCATTACATTCTCCCACGCTAAAACAAACATTCGTCTTCGAACCAGTTTAGAGTCATGCCTAAAGTGCCAAAAGATGAGGTATATGTGTTTGCATATCATGCTCAGTCTCTCAAGTCACTTCCTCAACCGGTTAACCTCTCTACCGCACCTTCACCGACAGAATCTCCTTAGACTTGTGCTTCCAAACCTGCTTGTCCAAAATGGCCACTGCTCTTTCTTAAAATCCAGGTTCTCATCTAAATGTACTATGCTAAAGTGAAAACATATGACTTATCTTCATGATACTTCCGAAGCATAGAAACATGAAACACCATATCAACTTCTCAATGACTATGAGGTAAATCAAGTCTATAAAAAAACCTTGCTAACTCTCTCAAATACCTCAAAAGGACCAATAAACCTTGGGCTCAACTTTTCCTTCTTCCCAAACCTCATCACGCCCTTCATGGTCAAAACTCTAAGAAGAACTGTGATGACTCGATAGGTCATCTAGAGTTTTAAACCCTAACTTATGTGTTTCAAAACCTCAAACATCTCATTTTATCATTTATTAATTTGTGTGTGTAGTCCAAGTATTTTTTTTGAAGGCCTTTATGTTAAAACATGATAAAATATGAAATTTTGCCTTAAAAATCCATTTGACTTGACTTCGATCAATATTTTGAGAAAATGGACCCGAATCCATATTTTAACAGTCTGAATGGGTCTATATTCTTGTTTTAGAACTTGGTATAGATCATTTACAATATTTATAACCTATGTGCCAAATTTGGTGAGAAACGGGTTTAGTTTGATATGATTCGGGCGTCGGTTGTTAAATTAGAAATTTTAATGTTTCATTGAATATTTCATTTGATTTTGTGTTTGATTCATAGTTCTAGATGTTATTTTGGTGTTTTGATTGCGCGAGCGAGTTCATATAATGTTTTTCAACTTATGTGCATAGTTGTTTTAGATCCTCGAGGGCTTAGGTGAGTTTTAAGTAGGCTACGGGTGGTTGGTACTTAGAAAATCTGGTTTTCTTCGCTTTAGTTGTCATCTGGTGTTTCCTTCTTCACGATTACGAAGGAACTCATGCGATCGCGAAGAGTGATCTGGGCTAGGGAGGGAATAACCCAAGCGAACGCGAGAAATAGGACGCGAACACGGAGCGGTGGGAGGACTGCCTAATGATAGGCTATAATTGTGTATTTTAGTCGATTATTACACTCTAATTTACAGCACTTTAGTTGAGTTTGCGCTTTAATCGCTACAGTTTTACACTAACTGTGTGTTTTATGACTTGTAGGAGTGATTCCAAGTTATGTGGATGTTATGGAATGAATTCAAATGATTCGTAGCTTTAAAATTTGATTAAAAGTTCAAGCACTTAAGCCGGGATCGCATTTAGGGGTCAATGGATGATGGTTAGAGCGAACGAAGACTCCAGTAGGCAGATTGCGCAATGTCTAGTAAAATAGACATAACTTTTGGGTCAGACCTCCATTTGGGTTCTATAATATATTGTTGGAAAGCTAACTCAAAGGGATACAACTTTCATGTTTTGCGTTTTGCCAGATTCGAAACAGAACAAGGTGAAAAGTGTGCTGCCAGATGCGCTGCAGCGCTAGTATTAGCGCTGCCAAAGGCAGTGTTGCACTGGACTAGCGCTGCCAAATGCGCTGCCAAATACGCTGCAGCACTAGTTAAGCCCGGAAAAAGAGTCCCTTTTCACCTCGGAGAAGGTATAAATGTTTGGGGTCAACCCCACTTGGGAGATATACATAGGGGAGCGTTTTTAGAGTAATTTTTAACCAAGGAAGAGCACAGAGCCGCCGTGGAGGCCGGGTTTCATTTTTTCTTCCACCAAACTTAGTCTTTTTATGTTTCTTTGTATGATTTGTTGTTTTTCTACCATGTCTATGTGGAGCTAAACTTAACATTCTAGGGTTGTGGTTCTTTCATGACTATTGTTATTCGAATATTGATTTTTATTTCTTAGTTTATCGTATTGGTTTATTTATTCAATCCTGCACTTAATTATTTGATTGCTTGATCACCAATTAAATATTATCTATGAATCTAGAGTTGAACTCGAAAGGGAATTCTAGATTGCATATAGGATTGAGTAGATCAAGTTCTTGAACCTGGGCCTCGGGGAACGGATTCGCGGTTAGGATAGACATATACCTAATTGCCTTGCTTGGTTGATTTACAGGAATTATAAATGTGTTCTTGTTGGTTCTAATTCCATAGACATATAGGAGTTAGGTTAGCTTGAATAGGCGAGTAAGAACTCGACATATTCTTATGAGCAATATTAACCCTGTCCACCAATAACTGCTCTTCACGAACCCGTCCACACCAACGCGAATGCGTAGTTTTGTGAGGTAGGAGATGGGAATTTGAGATGCCTCTATGCGAACGTGAGTCCATTATCACGAATGCGGAGGTTAGGCAGGCTAAACCTTCACAAACACATGGAGTCTCCCACGATCGCGTATGCCAGTGAGGCTTTGCTCTTTACTAGTGCAATGAACAACTGACGCCAGTGATTAAAATAGTCCAAAAAATGGGATTTTTTTCATTCTTTCAAATTTTCAAACCTAGAAGACCCTAGACACGATTTTCCCAAGAGCTCTTCTTCCTCTATTTGTTGGTAAGTGAATTTAACCTACTTTCTCCAATATCATGAACCTCTTCCCCTGCAAGCACATTTCCAAGAGGGCCATTAGCATTTAAAGCCATTTGGTACCTGAAGTATTCAGACACAAATTAGTAACAAAGAAGGTAAGGAGAACAATACAAAAAACTAACTAAATAGATAGACAAAACTGTAAGCTTCCCGGCAACAGTGCCAAAAAGTGATTGTTGCCTACTTCGCACTACTAAAGAGTAGGAAGAGAGGGTTGCAATAGGTTTTACCCGATTGGTTGGTCGGGATCGATTTTCTATGGAAGCTAGAAATAGAGTTGAGTATCTATTTAGGATGGAATTGCGTATTTGTTCCAAATATCACTTTTATTCATTTTTTGGTTTTTGATGATAGGCTATATAGTTGATATTTACACCTTAATTGGCCATGCTTTGTTATTGTTTTATAAGGTAATTTTCCAATAAAATGCTTTAAATGGTTCTAATTGGTTTCGCAAGGAATATTATATGCGAGGAAGCAACATGAAGTGTATGGAGGCAATAATGTGAAGAAAACACCCACTCAAGAAGTACCCGAACACAAAAGAGAAAAAGAAAATGACTGGACAAAAGTCCACCGTGATCGCGATGGACGGCGGAGCAGAACACGGAGACAAAACACAAAAATAAGCCCAAGTAGTGTTCATCGAGGTCGATCGCGGTCCACGCCACGGCCGTGGTGAACTGTTCACGATCCAGAAATTTAAGGGCCAAAGTGTAAATTCGGGGAAACTTTTGATAAAACCCTTATAAGATGTGGAAACTCACCCAAGATAGTTTAGGCTTATTTTGAGATTACTTTTGGAATAAGAACAAGTGTGAAAGATCACCCAAGACATCATAGTTCTTTATCTCTTCTATTTTTCTTGCAATTCTTCCATTATGAATAATTTAGTAGTTTCATCTTACGTTGTTATGAGTAGCTAAATACTTTAATGTAAGGTTTTTTTGAAACCCGTTGGGGATGGCTTGGATGTTATATTAATATAGTTTTAAATTGGTTGTTAATCTCTATTTGTTCATCTACGGTTTGATTGTGGTAAGTTGAAAGGGCCCTCAATTATCTGCCCCTATTAGTATGTATCTACTTGAGAGAGAGTGCATATTTAGGTAATTGTATGAACAACATCACTCCCAGTGTGTTGAAGATAGTCAAAACCGAGGGTTTAGGGGTTGGATTAGAGATAACGATACTTGGGGTACAATCTAAGTGAACCGTAATGTGAATCTAGCTAGCGTGGCTTGAGAAAATGCGTCTAGTAAATTATCATAATTGCTTGAAAAAGATTTATGATAGATGATTTATGATATAACTAGGTAGCACAAATTAGAAAATCTTCATGGCTTAGTCATTACATAAGTGGGGCCCATACCCACTAGGATAAAAGGCGTCTCTACTTCACAAAATGGAGATGCTTATCTCCACAACGAAAAACTTCAGCTAACTCATACAAAATGTGTGACGACCCGGCCCGTCGTCACGGGAATTACCACCCCGTTATGTTGTAAAAACATGTTTTATGATTTTATATCAGTGTTAGAGTCTATTGGGTGAGTTAGGATTGAAATGGATTGAAAATGAGGCATATAGCCTTTTTGAAGGAAACTTGAATAAGGAAAGTCAACCCTGGAGTTGACTATTTGGTTAGAAGGCTCGGAATTGGATTCTGATGATTCGGTTAGTTCCGGGAGGTGATTTGTGACTTAGTGGAGCGATCGGAATTAAATTTGGAGGCCCGGTGTAGAATTAGGCTTGAATTGGCTAAGGTTGAATTTTGGCGAAATCCGAACGGTAGGTGAGATTTTGATCCGGGAGTTGGAATGGAATTCCGATAGTTGCAGTAGCTCCGTTAGGTGATTTTGGATGTGCCTGCAAAATTTCAGGTCATTCGGACGTCGTTCGGTCGGGTTTTTGATTGAATGTGTAATTCGGAAAGTTTTAAGGAATTTAGGCTTGAATTCGATGTGAATTATGGATTTTTGATGTTGTTAGACGCGTTTTGAGGATTGGAACAAGTTCGAATAAGGTATTAGGGTGTGTTGGTGTGTTTGGATGAGGTCCCGGGGGCCTCGGGGTATTTTCGGATGGTTAAACGGAAGAAAATCATGGAAATTGCAGGTTGGAGTATTCTGGTTCTGTCATTTTCGCCCCTGCGGAAATGTGGGCGCGGAGGCGAGTCCGCAGGAGCGGACTGAGAGCGCAGGAGTGCTTGGCATCGCAGAAGCGGAATCCTTTCCGCTGAAGAGGCATCGCTGGTGCGAGTCAGTGATTGCAGAAGCGGACTAGACGAAAAAGGGGAAAGTCCGCAGAAGCGGATTCTTGACCGCCTGGGCGAGTCCGCAGGAGCGGACTCTGGTGCGCAGAAGCGGGTGTTTTCGCAGAAGCGGAGGTTCAATCGCGGAAGCGGACGCGCATAAGCGGTCCTTTTCTCGCAGAAGCGGAATTGGCCGGCTAGGCCTGGAATCGCTGAAGCGACCCTCTGGTCGCGGATACGGACTCGTAGGAGCGGAATTTTATCCGCAGAAGTGAAAATCGCAGTGAATTAATTGTATCAGAAGTTAGAAAATTTCAGAAAACATTTCACACATTTGGGTCTCGGCTTTAGAGGCGATTTGGGCCATTTTGAAGAGAAACTCAAGGGAAATCATCGGGTAATCAACTATGGACTTAAACTATGATTAGTATTGGTAATATTATGCAATTATATCATGAAAATGGAGGAATTTGGGGTAATTTATGGAGGATTTAGCCCTAGGCTTGAACTTTAGAAAATCAAGGTTTTGAATGGGCAAATGGAGTCCGAATTTGGTAAAATTGATATGCTTAGACTCGTATCGAGATGAGGGTTCCGAATATGTGACTTTTGTAATTTTTCGACAAGCGTATCGAAAGTCGGGTTTTGACAACTTTGAGAATTTTGATGTAAATTGAGTTGTATTGCTTGGGTGTCGTCCCATTGGCCTAATTTGTTGTATTTCTACTGTATTTGATCAGATTCTACGCGTGCGGAGCTTGATACTCGTGGCAAGGGCATTGCGGAGTAGTCGTCGCGCCGTATTGAGGTGAGTAATAGATGTGGGTGATGACCAGCGGGTTCGAAACCCCGGTATACCACTTTGTGACGCTGTATAGCGGCGAGACACGTACTCTCTTGTGAGTGCGGGGTCGATTGTGATTGGGGACTATGACTTAGTCCGACTTGTTGATACTGTATTATGATATTAGGCTATTCTTGAGCCGTCGAACCTCCTTCTCGGATGGTTGCATATTATATATTGTGATAATGGCCACTCTTGAGCCGAGGAACCCCCTTCTTGGGCGGTTGAGTATACTTGTGGGCCGTGAGCCAGTTATTGGATCCCGCGAGGATCGTTATCATTGTCTTATCATATTGACATGCTAGTTTACTACTAGTCGGCAACTATTTCTGTTATCATGTTATTTCCAAATCTCCAGAACTTGATATTTCTGTTTTAAACTGAAAAATGATAAAAGATGTTTTCAAAACTACTTTTGAGCCTGCGAGGCTGTGATTGCATATTAGCTGACTAGTAGTGGATCGGGCTGCGCGCCGCAGAGCAGTATATATGTTGGATCGGACTGCACGCCGCAGTGATATTGTGCTTGGGTTGTAGGAGCCCCTCCGGAGTCTGAACCCCCATAGTGAGCACGGGTACCCAAATTGGATCGGGCTACGCGCCGTAGCGGTCATATCATCCATTGCATTGCATTTAGCTACATCCGCTAGCTGTTATACTGTGTTGCTGGTACTTGTTGGTACAGGTACAATCGATATTGATTCTGTGACAAGGTATTTGATTACAGCTTTACATAGTGCTTTATTGCAGATTTCTTATCTGCGCTGTCTTACCCTTGTTTATTACCACTGAGTCTGGCAGTACTCATTTTACTCCCTGCACCTTGTGTGCAGATCCAGGTACCTCTCAGCAGTGATCCAGTAGCTATGCGAGGTGACATTTGTGGATATTCGAGGTAGCTGCAGAGTCCGCAGGACCCGATATTCCTTCTTACTGTTTTGATTCTGTATCGACATTGCTTTCCGTACTTGGTATCTTGTAAACTTTCATATACTCATATTCAGTAGAGGCTCACGACTCTTGACCCTCGGTCTATGGGAGTTGATGTATTATGGGACTTGGTTCCCCGTTTTCGTTATTTGTATCGTTGTTATTTCGTGAATTAATTTGCTTAAATGGGCTAAAGAGAGCTTCTAGCTCCGTTATTGTTATTGATTGGTTAGGCTGGCTTAGCAATATGTCGGGCGCCATCACGACCGGATTTGGGGTCGTGACAAGTTGGTATCGAGCCTAGGTTTACTAGGCCTCGTGAGTCTTGAGCCGGTTAGTAGAGTCTTGTGGATCGGTACGGGGACGCCTGTACTTATCCTCGGGAGGCTGCGAACCTTTAGGAAAACTTCACTTTTCTTGAACTCGGTCGTGCGATCTTGTTGTTCTGAGAACTGAGCTTCTATATTCTATTCTCTCGTAGATGGCGAGAACGCGAGCATCGGGACGAGGTGGACGACCTCCATTGCCACCCGTTAGAGGCCGTGGGCGCGGTCGTGCTAGAGGTAGAGGTAGGGCGGGCGAGGCGGTGCCGGTTGACCCGCCCGTTGTACCGGTTCAGGAGCGGCCCCCGGTGGTTGATGCTCCGGCAGCCCCGGTTCAGGGCCGGACTATATCTATTGCTATTCCCGGTCTTCGGGAGACTCTTGCTCGGATATTATCGGTGTGTTCCGGTTTGGCTCGGGTAGTTTCGGCCTACCGCTACCGTAGCGACATCTCGGTCGGGGGTGGTCGGCGGACCCTGCAGGCTCGCGCACTCGACCCGGTTGTTCGGGGACTTCGGACGCCGAGGCGGTCCCCGCTCGGGTGGTTGCACCGGTTATTCCTCCGACTGCACCAGCTCCAGGCTCCAGAGCATATGGTTCGAGTTATGCCCGATGATGGCAGCGTCGTCTCGAGAGATTTGGTAGACTTCGGCCACCCCATTTCGGTGGCGTTGAGGGCGAGGATGCCCGGGGTTTCTTGGACAAGTGTCGGAGGATGTTGCGGACGGCTGGTATTCTTGAGTCCGGCGGAGTTTCATTTACTACCTTTCAGTTCACCGGTCCCGCATTTGATTGGTGGGAAGAGTTTGAGAGGCGTAGGCTTGCAGGAGCAGCACCTCTCACATGGCAACAGTTCTCTACTCTCTTTCTAGAGAAATATGTACCTCAGTCTTGTCGCGAGGAGCTACGTCGCCGGTTCGAGTGGTTGGTTCGGGGCGACATGTCTGTGACCCAGTATGAGCTCAGATTCACACAGTTGGCTAGGCATGCCACATGGATGATCCCTAATGATAGGGAGAGGATCGGGAGGTTCATTGATGGCCTCAACTACTCTATCCGCATTCTTATGACCAGAGAGAGAGTTTTGTCATCATCATTTGAGCAGGTTGTTGATATGGCACGCTCCATTGAGGCGGATCGTCGCCGAGAGAGAGAGGAGCGGGAGGCCAAGAGGCCTCGTGGTTCTGGTAGTTTCAGCGGTGCTCCATCTAGAGGGCATTCCCAGCAGAACAGAGGTCGACCATCTAGACCTTCTCATTCAGGTCGCCCAGAGCAGAGCGGAGGTTCTTATGGTCGTTGTCGTCAGGGGTTTCAGCAGGGTCAGTCATCACTTAGTGCCCTTCCGGCCTAGGGTGCAACACCTACTTCATCAGCCCAGGGTTCTTCTGCGGCGAGGGGTTCCCTCCAGTCCCCTTCTCCAGCACTAGGTGCATGTTATGAGTGTGGTGAGTTTGGCCACATGAGGAGACAGTGCCCTCGACTCCGTAGGGACAGGACTCAGCAGAGGGATCAGCCCTCATCTTCAGCACCATCTCAGTCTAGTAGAGGTGGAGGTCGGTCTTCTCGTGGTCGCCCCAGGGGCGAGGAGAGATCTGGTGGAGGCCAGGCACGTTTCTATGCACTTCCTGACAGGCGTGATGCAGTTGCCTCCGATGCGGTGATTACAGGTATCATTTCTGTCTGTCACAGAGATGCCTCTGTTCTATTTGATCCAGGGTCCACATATTCTTACGTGTCCTCTTATTTTGCACATCATTTGGGTGCGACTCGTGGTAGTCTTGATTTACTTGTTCATGTATCCACCCCCGTGGGTGATACGATTGTTGTGGATCATGTCTATAGATCCTGTGTTATATCTATTGGGGGTCTGGAGACCCAGGCAGATTTGTTATTGTTGGGTACGGTGGACTTTGATGTTATATTGGGTATGGACTGGTTGTCTCCGTACCATGCTATATTGGACTCTCATGCTAAGACAATTACGTTGGCCATTCCTGGTATTTCTCGGATCGAGTGGCAGGGTTCGACTGATTTCGTCCCTAGCCGTGTCATTTCGTTCTAAAAGGCTCAGAAGATGGTTGAAAAAGGGTGTTTATCGTACTTAGCTTTTGTGAGAGATGTGGGAGCTGAGTCTCCTAGCATTGATTCTGTACCTGTTATGAGGGACTTTCCAGATGTATTCCCCTCAGACCTGCCGGGCATGCCGCCGGACAGGGACATTGATTTTGGCATTGACTTGGTGCCGAGCACTCAGCCCATATCCGTTCCTCCTTATCGGATGGCACCAGCCGAGTTGAAAGAAGTGAAAGAGCAGCTTCAGGAGCTTCTGGATAAGGGTTTTATCCACCCTAGTGTGTCCCCGTGGGGTGCGCCGGTATTATTTGTTAAAAAGAAAGATGGTTCCATGCGAATGTGTACTGATTATAGGCAATTGAACAAAGTGACAGTGAAGAACAAGTACCCTCTACCGCTCATAGATGATTTGTTTGATCAGTTACAGGGTGCGAGGGTATTTTCTAAGATCGATCTTCGTTCAGGCTATCATCAGCTGAAGATCAGGGACTCGGATATTATGAAGACTGCATTCGGGACCCGATATGGTCATTATGAGTTTCTTGTGATGTCGTTTGGGCTGACCAACGCCCCAGCAACATTTATGCATCTGATGAACAGTGTGTTCAGGCCTAATTTGGATTCATTTGTGATTGTGTTCATTGATGACATTCTAGTTTACTCCCGTAGTCAGGAGGAGCATGCTCAGCATTTGAGTATTGTGTTGCATAGTTGAGGGAGGAGAAGCTATATGCTAAATTCTCCAAGTGCGAGTTTTGGCTCGAGTCCGTAGCATTTCGGGGACATGTGGTGTCTCGTGATGGTATTCAGGTTGATCAGAAAAAGATAGAGGCGGTGCAGAGTTGGCCTAGACCGTCCTCAGCTACAGAGATCAGGAGTTTTCTTGGTTTGGCGGGATATTATCGCCGGTTTGTTCGAGGATTTTCGTCCATTTCTTCTTCATTGACTAAATTGACCCAGAAGGGTGCACCATTCGTGTGGTCGGATGAGTGCGAGGAGAGCTTTCAGAAGCTCAAGACAGCTTTGACCACAGCTCCAGTGTTAGTATTGCCATCAGCTTCAGGTTCATATACCGTTTATTGTGATGCCTCGAGAGTGGGGATAGGTTGTGTGTTGATGCAGGAAGGTAAGGTGATTGCTTATGCTTCTCGGCAGTTGAAGCCACGTGAGAAGAACTATCCTGTTCATGATTTGGAGCTAGCCGCCATTGTTCATGCCTTGAAGATTTGGAGGCACTATTTGTACGGTGTGTCTTGTGAGGTGTATACCGACCATCGTAGTCTCCAACACTTGTTCAAACAGAAAGACCTTAATTTGAGACGGCGGAGATGGCTGGAGTTGCTGAAGGATTATGACATTACTATATTATATCATCCGGGGAAGGCCAATGTGGTGGCCGATGCTTTGAGCCGGAAGGCGGTCAGTATGGGGAGCTTGGCATATATTCCAGCTGAGGAGAGGCCACTTGCTTATGATGTTCGGGTGCTAGCCAATCGGCTAGTGAGGTTAGATATTTCGGAGCCCAGGCCGGGTATTGGCTTGTGTTGTATCTCGGTCATCTCTATATGATCGTATTCGTGAGCGCCGGTATGATGATCCACATTTGGCTGTCCTTAGGGACAGAGTTCAGCATGATGATGCTAGAGATGTCACCATTGATAGTGACGGCGTATTGAGGATGCGGGGCCGGATATGCGTGCCCAATGTTGATGGCCTTCGTGAGTTGATTCTGGAGGAGGCCCATAGCTCGCGGTATTCTATCCATCCAGGAGCCGCGAAGATGTATCAAGATTTGAAACAGCACTATTGGTGGAGAAAGATGAAAATGGACATTGTCGGACATGTAGCACGGTGCCTCAACTGTCAGCAGGTTAAGTACGAGCATCAGAGGCCCGGTGGCGTATTTCAGCGCATTGATATTCCTGAGTGGAAGTGGGAGAGGATCACTATGGACTTTGTTACTGGACTCCCTCGGATAGCGAGGAAGTTTGATTACGTATGGGTGATTGTGGATAGGCTAACCAAGTCAGCTTACTTCATTCCTGTATATACTATGTACTCTTCGGAGCGGTTGGCAGCGATCTTTATTCGAGAGATTGTTCGGTTGCATGGAGTTCCGGTGTCTATCATATCCGACAGGGGTACTCAGTTCACTTCTCAGTTTTGGAGAGCATTTCAGCGAGAGATGGGTACGCGGGTTGAGTTGAGTACTGCATTTCACCCCCAGACAGATGGGCAGTCTGAACGTACTATTCAGATCTTGGAGGATATGCTGCGAGCTTGTGTGATTGATTTTGGTGGTTCGAGGGATGAGTTCCTACCACTTTCTGAGTTTGCCTACAACAACAGTTATCAGTCGAGTATTCAGATGGCCCCGTATGAGGCATTGTATGGCAGGCGGTGTAGATCCCCCATGGGATGGTTTGAGCCTGGTGAGGTTAGATTGATAGGGACTGAGTTAGTCCAGGATGCTTTGGATAGAGCAAAGTTGATCCAGGAGAGGCTTCGTACAGCACAGTCTCGCCAGAAGAGTTATGCGGACCGTAGAGTTCGAGAGTTGTCTTTCATGGTTGGTGACAGAGTATTGTTGAAGATTTCACCTATGAAGGGTGTCATGAGGTTTGGGAAGAAAGGAAAGTTGAGTCCCGGGTACATTGGTCCTTTTGAGATACTTAGGAGAGTTGGAGAGGTGGCATATGAGTTGGCCTTGCCGCCCAGCTTATCCAGCGTTCATCCAGTATTCCATGTGTCTATGCTCCGGAAGTACATTGGAGATCCGTCTCATGTATTAGATTTCAGCACCATTCAGCTTGATGGTGATCTATCCTATAATGTGGAGCCTATTGCCATTTTGGGACGGCAGGTGAGAAAATTGAGGTCTAAGGAGATTGCATCAGTTAAGGTTCAGTGGAGAGGTCGACCCGTGGAGGAGGCCACTTGGGAGATCGAGCGGGAGATGCGGAGCAGATATCCTCACTTGTTTGAGACTTCGGGTATGTTTCTTGACCCGCTCGAGGACGAGCGTTTGCTTAAGAGGGGAGAATGTGACGACTCGGCCCGTTGTCACGGGAATTACCACCCCGTTATGTTGTAAAAACATGTTTTATGATTTTATATCAGTGTTAGAGTCTATCTGGTGAGTTAGGATTGAAATGGATTGAAAATGAGGCATATAGCCTTGTTGAAGGAAACTTGAATAAGGAAAGTCAACCTGGAGTTGACTATTTGGTTAGAGGGCTCGGAATCGGATTCTGATGATTCGGTTAGTTCCGGGAGGTGATTTGTGACTTAGTGGAGCGATCGGAATTAAATTTGGAGGCCCGGTGTAGAATTAGGCTTGAATTGGCTAAGGTTGAATTTTGGCGAAATCCGAACGGTAGGTGAGATTTTGATCCGGGGTCGGAATGGAATTCCGATAGTTGCGGTAGCTTCGTTAGGTGATTTTGGATGTGCCTGCAAAATTTCAGGTCATTCGGACGTCGTTTGGTCGGGTTTTTGATTGAATGTGTAATTCGGAAAGTTTTAAGGAATTTAGGCTTGAATTCGATGTGAATTATGGATTTTTGATGTTGTTAGACGCGTTTTGAGGATTGGAACAAGTTCGAATAAGGTATTAGGGTGTGTTGGTGTGTTTGGATGAGGTCCCGAGGGCCTCGGGGTGTTTTCGGATGGTTAAACGGAAGAAAATCATGGAAATTGCAGGTTGAAGTGTTCTGTCATTTTCGCCCCTGCGGAAATGTGGGCGCGGAGGCGAGTCCGCAGGAGCGGACTGAGGAGCGCATAAGCGCTTATTTTCGTAGAAGCGGAATCTTGTTCCGCTGAGGCGGTGTCGCTGGTGCGAACAGTGTGCCGCAGAAGCGGTCTAGAGGCGGATCAGGGAGATCCGCTGGAGCGGAGGAGTGATCGCCTAGGCGAGTCCGCAGAAGCGGACTCTGGTGCGCAGAAGCGGGAGTTTTCGCAGAAGCGGGTGTTCAATCGCGGAAGCGGACGCGCGTAAGCGGTCCTTTTCTCGCAGAAGCGGAATTGGCCAGCTAGGCCGGGAATCCCAGAAGCGACCAATTGGTCGCAGAAGCGGTTCCGCAGGGGCGGAAAATGTCCGCAGAAGCGAAAATCGCAGTGAATTAATTGTATCGGAAGTTAGAAAATTTCAGAAACATTTCACACATTTGGGTCTCGGCTTTAGAGGCGATTTGGGCGATTTTGAAGAGAAACTCAAGGGAAATCATCAGGTAATCAACTATGGACTTAAACTATGATTAGTATTGGTAATATTATGCAATTATATCATGAAAATAGAGGAATTTGGGGTAATTTATGGAGGATTTAGCCCTAGGCTTGAACTTTAGAAAATCAAGATTTTGAATGGGCAAATGGAGTCCGAATTTGGTAAAATTGATATGCTTAGACTCGTATCGAGATGAGGGTTCCGAATATGTGACTTTTGTAATTTTTCGACAAGCGTATCGAAAGTCGGGTTTTGACAACTTTGGGAATTTTGATGTAAATTGAGTTGTATTGCTTGGGTGTCGTCCCATTGGCCTAATTTGTTGTATTTCTACTGTATTTGATCGGATTCTACACGTGCGGAGCTTGATTCTCGTGGTAAGGGCATTGCGGAGTAGTCGTCGCGCCGTATTGAGGTGAGTAATAGATGTGGGTGATGACCAGCGGGTTCGAAACCTCGGTATACCACTTTGTGACGCTGTATAGCGGCGAGATACGTACTCTCTTGTGAGTGCGGGGTCGATTGTGATTGGGAACTATGACTTAGTCCAACTTGTTGATAACTGTATTATGATATTAGGCTATTCTCGAGCCGTCGAACCTCCTTCTCGGATGGTTGCATATTATATATTGTGATAATGGCCACTCTTGAGCCGAGGAACCCCCTTCTTGGGCGGTTGAGTATACTTGTGGGCCATGAGCCAGTTATTGGATCCCGCGAGGATCGTTATCATTGTCATATCATATTGACATGCTAGTTTACTACTAGTCCGCAGATATTTCTGTTATCATGTTATTTCCAAATCTCTGGAACTTGATATTTCTGTTTACAACTGAAAAATGATAAAAGATGTTTTCAAACTACTTTTGAGCCTGCGAGGCTGTGATTGCATATTAGCTGACTAGTAGTGGATCGGGCTGCGCGCCGCAACAGTATATATATTGGATCGGACTGCACGCCGCAGTGATATTGTGCTTGGGCTGTAGGAGCCCCTCCGGAGTCTGAACCCCCACGGTGAGCACGGGTACCCAAATTGGATCGGGCTACGCGCCGTAGCGGTCATATCATGCATTGCATTGCATTTAGCTACATCCGCTAGTTGTTATACTGTGTTGCTGGTACTTGTTGGTACAGGTACAGTTGATATTGATTCTGTGACAGGGTATTTGATTGCAGCTTTACATAGTGCTTTATTGCGGATTTCTTATCCGCGCTGTCTTACTCCTGTTTATTACCACTGAGTCTGGCAGTACTCATTTTACTCCCTGCACCCTATGTGCAGATCCAGGTACCTCTCAGCAGTGATCTGGTAGTTGTTCGAGGCGACATTTGTGGATATTCGAGGTAGCTGCAGAGTCCGCAGGACCCGATATTCCTTCTTACTGTCTTGATTTTGTATTGACTTTTCTTTCCGCACTTGGTATCTTGTAAACCTTTATACACTCATGTTCGGTAGAGGCTCATGACTCTTGACCCTTGGTCTATGGGAGTTGATGTATTATGGGACTTGGTTCCCCGTTTTCGTTACATGTATCGCTGTTATTTCGTGAATTAATTTGCTTAAATGGGCTAAAGAGAGCTTCTAGCTCCGTGGTTGATATGGATTGGTCAGGCTGGCTTAGCGATATACTGGGCGCCATCACGAATGAATTTGGGGTCGTGACAAAATGATAGCAAGGTGATTTTCTACAAAACTCATACAAAATTACTTAGTAACGTGCGAATTGCGATTTTATGGGAGTATGGTGCAATCTTTCTCAAGAATATCATACAGATTTTTCCTACTTCGATCTTGCCATCATGTGCTTTGTCGTGGGTTAGAGGGATTTTTAAGAAAATCGGCTAAGGCATGTTAAGGCTAATCTTTGTTTCTTTTGGCATGATCCAAGTAACGATACGTAAACGTAATGCTATTCCATAATTGGTTTTACTCTTACTAGTTAAGGATATCTATGTTATTCATTCTTGTAAAGTGATATTCAAGCATGTATAAGTATGTTCCTAAGTCTCTATTGAGGTATTTGATAAAGATGTTAATGTTTATAATATAGTGATACATTCATCTTCATGCATTTACCATCGTGCTACGGCCGGTTGGGCAGTTACACATTTACCACCAAGCTAAGGCCGGTCGGACAGTCATGCATTTACCACTGCGGTATAGCCGATTGGGCAGTTACACATTTACCACCGAGCTATGTTCGGTTCGGCAGTCATGCATTTACTATCGTGCTACGGTCGGTTGGGCAGTTACACATTTATCACCAAGCTACGGCCGGTCGGTTAGTCATGCATTTATCACTGTGCTACGGCCGGTGGAGTTGTTACCACAGATCAGTTGGGCAGTCATGCATCAAAATATATGGATAATAGACTTAAACGCCGCAGCATTATATATATATATATATATATATATATATATATATATATATATATATATATATATATATATATATATATATATATATATATATATATATATAT
This sequence comes from Nicotiana noctiflora, assembly GCA_032618575.1. Lineage (NCBI taxonomy): Eukaryota > Viridiplantae > Streptophyta > Magnoliopsida > Solanales > Solanaceae > Nicotiana > Nicotiana noctiflora. The sequence goes on from JASVEL010005747.1 coordinate 61,109, forward strand.
ACACACACATACAAGTATGCCCATACGGAGGCATTTCAGAGATACAAATTAATTTTTATATGTCTTTAATTAATATTGACTTATTGTTATATTTTAGTTCTGCCTTAAATACTTGTACATTATTTGTATTGACGTCTTTTTATTGTGGATGTTGAATTTATGCCTACATGTGTAGATAATCAGATTGACGAGCCCCATCGAGGTTATCATTCAGCGAAGGATCGGTAAGACTCCACCTCATTCAGAGTGCAACCTAGTTTATAAGTCATCGTGTTAGAGTTTTGCTACATACTTATGGTAGGCCAGTACCCTATCCCATTTGATATCAAATAATCTTTGAGGCTTGGTAGACTAAGAATTATTTTGTACAATATGGCAAAGGCCTTGACGGCCCATACATATTTATGTTTTAAGAATGATGGTTTATTGATACATCGTTTGCCTACTTATAAGTTATATGTTATGACTTATGGCCATGTTGGCCCATGATAGTTACAGAAGAAAAACAAATAAGTTACAGAGTGGTTCGCTTGGGCTAGTACAGCACGGGTGCCAGCCATGCCTCATCAGGTTAGAGCGTGGCAGAACGATTATTTTAGGGGTGGAGAATGTGATGACTTGATAGGTCATCTAGTGTTTTAAACTCTAATTCTCTGCTTCAAAACTTCAAACATCTCATTTTATCCTTCGTGCGCAGTCTGGGTATTTTTCTGGAAAGCTTTTATATTAAAACCGATAAAATATAATAACTTTGCCTTAAAATCCATTTGAGTTGACTTTAGTCAATATTTTGAGAACACATACCTGAAACCATATTTTGACAGTTCTGATATATCCGTATCATGATTTAGGACATGGATGCCCATAATCAAATTCGGAGGACCCTAGCTCGAGTTATTGCTTTTTGTCAAAAGTTAAAAGTTTAAAGGTTTAATGACTTTAAACATTAAACTGATGTTTGGCTTTATTTATACCCGGTCCATATTCTGGTTCTGGAACCCGATATAGGTCTATTACTATATTTATGACCTGTCTGCCAAATTTTGTGAGAAACGAAGTTGGGTTGACATGATCCGGCGTCCGGTTGTTAAAATAGAAATTTGAAAATTTTCATTGATAATTTCATTTGATTTGGTATTCGATTCATAGTTCTAGGTGTTATTTTAGTATATTGATCATGTGAGTGAGTTTGTATAATATTTTTGGACTTGTGTGCATAGTTGGTTTGGAGCCCCGAGGTCTCGGGTGAGTTTCGGATAGGCTATAGGTGGTTTGTACTTAGAAAATCTGGTTATCTTAGCTTCAGCTATCATATGGTGTTTCCTTCTTCGTGATCGTGAAGGAACTCACACAGTCACGAAGAGTGATTTAGGCTGGGAAAGGAATAACCCTATGCGAACGCAAAGTAGTGGGGGGGGGGGGACTACCCTTCGCGAACGCGTCCTCACCAATGTGAACGCGTAGTTTTATAAGGTGGGGGTTGGGAATTTGAGGTGAATCTACACGAACGTGAGTCCAGTCTTGAGAATACAGAGGTTAAGCGCGCTAAACCTTCACGAACACGTGGAGACTCCCACGATCGTGCAAGCTAGTGAAGCTTTACTTTTGGCAAATGCATCAGTTTTCACATGCGCGATGAACACCTAACGCCATTGATTAAAACAGTCCCAAATACGGGATTTTGTTCATTCTTTCAAAATTTTAAACCTAGAAAACCCTAGAGGCGATTTTCCTAAGATATCTTCTTCCCCAGTTTCTTGGTTAGTGATTCTAACCTACTTTCTTTCAGTTACCCATTATATTTCATAAGACTTTCACCTAAAATCTAGGATTTTCATGGTAAAAATTGGGAATTTGGGTAGAATTAGAGATATTTAGACCTCAAATTGGGGTCAGATTTCGAAATACATAACCGGGAATATAGACCTCAAATTGGGGTAGAATTATGGATATTTAGACCTCAAATTACTTAATTAGTGTTCAAAGTCTTGCATGTTGTGTATCTAGTTTAGAACTTATTACTTAAAAAATGTACATGTGATTTGGAAAAAAAGGTATAGGTTCATAAAAGTTTTTTCAGAAAATGTTTGCCTTTACATGATTGAAAGAGTATATCTGTGTGTTATTACCAAAAAAACAAAAAAAGAGTATATCTATGATATTTGTGTTTGTAAGCCTTGTGAGATATGGCTAAATTATAAAACATTTTGCCTTCAAACGAATATGGCTGTTTATATAACTCTACTAAAGTAAGGGTATTGTAAAGAAGTGAGTCTAAAATATACCTTAGTTTTTTAAATCTCACATTTTAGCTTTGAAGAAATCATTAGAAGCCCTTTGACTGGGCACCATCATTTGTTTGATTTTGTGGAAAAGCTCGATTTTAGAAGACTAATTTTCGGATTTCATTTTTGGTTTTTGAAAGAGAAGACTGTCGTCCTTTACTAAAGCTATTTTGGTTTCAAAAGACTTTGTAAAAATTAGTAAGTAAAGATTAAAAGATAAACAATACAAATGATTAACGAATTAGGATTATCTACTACTAAGTCTAATGCTTCTTTTAAACCTATATTTTTAAGGCTTCCCTAGATTGTTAATATACTCAAAGATATAAAGTAATGCATTCAATCAAATATGGTAAGTGTTATATACACGTAGGAAATAAGGACAATAAACCTAAATAAAGCATTAGAGAAGAATGAGTGGACTCTGGTTTGGGCTTGAAAGAAAGCAGGCCCAGCAGATAACGAGAACGTACAACAACGACTTCAAATTCCAATATGTGCAGGTATAAGATTTGGGTATGAGTTCTTTGTGAACTCGGTAGGCCCAATTGTAGCACATGTTCAACAAAGAAAAAGATAATTAGATATTCTTTCCAATGTACAAAATTACGCATGAACAAGACTAGTATAAGCCTCAAATAATTTATAACAATCAATAGCAATCCAAAATATGAAAACTAGTGTAGAGTCACATATGGTAAAGTAATTTACAATGAAAGCCTTTATTTTTCATTAAACACTAAACCAAAAGGGATTAATAAATGTCAATAGATTAGAGGCTATGGGTAGAATTCCACTCATGGCCGAGGTACTCTTTGGATCCCTGGCACTTCAAATTTCCAAGGGTCTCTAGGCCTAGGGCAGTGCTTGTGTCAGGGGGAGTAGCTCAACCAAGAACTAAACTCTACTCTAAAATACCCCTATCTACTCACACTTACTATTCCCTATAGATTTTGGTGCCAATGAGCCACTCAATGTAGATCCCCATACCATAGTGATACCATACCACAAGAGTATATACCTTTCTCATAACAACTATAAATAATTTCATTAGATCTGTAATGACCCGATCGGTTATTTTGAGAGCTAGAGCCCGATACTCTATTAACTACTTTCGGCGCATCTATTTCTGCTATTATGACTTGCTGAGAGATTCCATTTGGTTTTTGGAAGTGTTTGGGACACTTAGCTTCTAAACGGAGGCTTAAGTCTTAGAATTTGGATCGTGGTCAAAACTGTGTGAAGATGACTCTGGAATGAAGTTTTGTCAATTCTGTTAGCTCCATTGGATGATTTACGTCTTAAAATGTGCTGGGATTGTATTTTTGAGGTCCGTAGCTCATTTAGGCTTGAAATGGTAAAGTCAAATTTTTAGATTTTTTGGGCCGGTAGCGGAATTTTTGATATCATGGTCGAATCTGATTCTGAAAGTTGGAGTAGGTCCGTAGTGTTGAATGTGACTTATGTGCAAAATTTAAGGTCATTTGGACGTGGTTTGATATGTTTCAACATCAGTTGTAGAAATTTGAAGTTTCAAGTTCATTAAGTTTGGATTGGAGGGTGATTCATGATTTTACTATTGTCTGATGTAATTTGAGGGCTCGACTAAGTTATTATGGTGTTTTAGAATATATTGGTATAATTGGTGGATGTCCCGGGGGCCTCCTATGAGTTTTGGATGCTTAACGAATCAAAGTTAGAATTTTTTATGCCTGGAGCTATCTGGGTTATCGTGTTTTTGCACATGCGCTGATGAGACCACAAGTACAAGATCGCATGTGCGAGAGGTATAGCTTAGAAGCGGGTTTGGGAAGCCCAATCTGGGTTCACAAGTGCAGAGTGGTTTTCGTAGAAGCAGCCCCACTTTTGTGGAGGGAAGGTGCGTAGAGGCTCCTTGGTCGCAGGAGCGCATCCGCAGGTGTGGCCCTCCTTTAATAGATGCATCCCCAGGGAACTTAAGCTATTTCCACACCTGAAATGGAAACACCACAGGTGCAGCATCGCAGATGCGACTCTTGGCCCGCAACTACGAGATCTCTGGCAGAAAAAGGGGCTTAATAGAGGATTTGATTCATTTTTTCAGTTTTGGACTTGGGAGCTCAGAAATTGGCGATTCTTTGAGGGAATATCCGGAGAGAGTTTTGGGGTAACGATTCCTTTTCTCAATTTTGGTTGTATTTCATTAATCTACTGCTATATTCTTCATCTAATTGAGGAATTTGAATGAGAAAGTTGGGAAAATGGGGGAAAAGTTTCCCAACCGAATTTCTGAATTTTGAGTGGGATTTAGACATCGAATTTGGATAATTATTGTACGAGTGAGCTTGTGAGTGAATGAGTGTTTATATTTGGTAACTTTTACTCGATTCCAAGACGTGGGCCCAGGGAAGCTTTTTCTGGTGAATTTCCGATTTCTTGTTTTAGCTTTGATTTCGGTAGCTAGATGAGTTCCTTGTAGTTGTATTCATCTTGTGTAATTTATTTGGCTAGATTTGGGCAATCCGAAGCCAGATATTCCTCGAAAGAGCATTGTGATAGATTGATTTGAGCTTGGTTTGACATAAATGTCTTGCCTAACCTTGTGTGGGGGAACTCCCCTTAGGATTTGGTACTGTTTGATATGTGAGTTTCGTGTACGTGGGGTAGAGAGTACGTACACGAGCTATTTTTTTAAAAACTCCATTTTTCACTAAGTCATAACCCGTTTCTTCTTATTTTAACTAAACTATCATATGGAAATATCCTGTTTAGATTAGAATATCATGCCTACCTGTTTTTATTGCCTATTTGAACTTTGTGCAGCATGTTTAGTAAAATTTCCTATGTTTTTTTTTACTTGAACATAGCCTAAAATGTAGTTTTCTACATGTAATTGTTGTTTCTATTGGTTGAACTGCATATTTACTTTGGGACTATGGAACGGTATTCGGGGAGATCCCCTTATACTACATATTTACTTTGGGACTACGGAATAGTATTCTGGGAGATCCCCCATGTTTTGCATATTTCCTTTGGGACTACAGGATGGTATTCCGAGGGACCCCCTATACATTTATGTTTGGGACTACGAGACGGTATCTCGGGGGGATCCCCTATTGTTATTACTGTGTTCTAAGATGTTGTCTTTCATTGATTCTATTCCTGTTGGATTTCCATATTTATTATTACCTTGGTATTTCATTCTATCTTATTTCATTATATTTACAGAGTAGGGCCCTGGCCTAATGTCGTCACTACTCGATCGAGTTTAAGCTTGGCACTTACTGGGTACCATTATGGTGCACTCATGCATTTTCCTGCATATATTTTTCATCTGTAGATCTAGGTTCATCTTACCAGCGTCATCACTTGTGGTAGTCACTGCTGCTTATTGGAGACTTCAAGGTACATCTGCCCGCGCCTACAGATCGTTGGAGTCCACCTCTATCCCACCTATGTTTCTTTTTCCCGCTTTTGGTAGAAATGATTATAGAGCAGTTAAGACTTCTTAGTAGGTTGTGACATATGGTATTCCCGATTTTGGGAATTGTTTGTTACATTTTAGAGGTGATAATTGTATATGCCGAGTGGAATTCAATTGCTTATTAGATATTTGTTACTTTTAGTAGTTAATGTTCATGCTTTTAGGTGTTAGGCTTACCTAGTCGTACAAACTAGGTATCATCACGACAACTCACGAGGGAGAAATTGGGTCGTGATAAATTGGTATCAGAGCTCTAGATTCATAGGAGTCATGAGTTATAAGCCGATTTATTAGAGTCTCGTGGATCGACACAGAGACGTCTTTACTTATCTTCTGGAGGCTATGGAACTATTAGGAAAGTCCCACTTCATTTAATTCTTCTTTCATGCCAAATTATTGACTTCAAAATTATAAACTTCTATCTTTTATTCTCTCACAGATGGTGAGCACACGTGCAGCCGGAGATGACCAGGCACCTGCGCCCCTCTACTAGAGTCGTCCGAGGTCGGGGTCGGGGCAGAGGCCGAGGAAGCACATATGGTGCAACCAGATCACCCGAGCGAGCTACGATAGAGGAGCCACCAGTAGCTCCAATTGGAGTAGAGTCACTTGATACGCGTACTACTACTACACCAGCTCTTCAGGAGCATGTACAACATTGTAGCTTAGGCAGGGTTGATTCATCTTACTGCAGCCACATCTCAGGCTGGGAGAGGAGAACATACTCTAATCGCCCGCACCCTAGAGCAGCAGGTCCAGGTTGATCAGATTCTAGAGGTTATACCGGTACCACTTGTAGCCCAGTTTAGCCCTAGGGTAGGGCAGCAACTTCAGAGGAGGAGCAATGTAGGCTCGAAAGTAAAAAAAAGTATGACCCTTATACATTGGTGGTCCAGCATCAGAGGATGCTTAGGAATTTCTGGAGGATTGCCATCGTATCCTCTGTAATATGGGCATAGCAAAGTTGAGTGGGGTTTCTTTCACTGTCTTTCAGCTTCGAGGAGCAGCCTATCAGTCGTGACGTACTTATGAGTTAGATAGTCCGAGTAAGGCGACTTCCCTTATATGGACTCAATTCTTAGATATGCTTTTGAGAGAGTATGTCCCTCAGAGTCATAGGGACGCTTGGCGCACAATGTTTAAGCAGCTGCGCCAAGGTACTATGACTATTTTAGAGTATGTAGTCCATTTCAGTGACTTGGCTAGACATGCACCGGCCTTGGTTTCTACAGTTTGAGAGAGGGTCCATCGGTTTATTGAGGGACACATTCCCAATATCAGAATTAGCATGGCCCAAAAATTAGAGATAGATATCTTGGATCGGCAGGTGGTGCGTATTGCTAGGAGAGTAGGGGGCATGCTTTCTTGGGGTAGGGATTAGAGAGAGGCCAACAAGTCTCGAGAGTTGGGCCATTATTCTGGTGCCTATGCCTAACCTTTAGTTCTTTATGGTAGGGGTTATGTGAGTCGCCCCGTTCATTCAACTCTTCCATCCGCCAGTGGTATTCCAGCTCCTCCTAAACCTCAGGAGCCTTATAATGCACCTCTAGTATCTAATTTGCCTCCTACACGAGGTGCTATCAGTGATTTGTCCGGTAGACCTGGCCTGAGCCAGTCATAGCCGCCATGTCCTCCTAGAGCTTATTTTAAGTGTGGCGCCACTCATCATATGGCGGGGGATTTCCCCGGACTTAGGAGGGGTGCACCTCCACAGACTTCTCAGCCACATCGTGCTCCACTAGGCCCTCAAGCTATATTTATAGCAACAACTTTCACCCACCCGCTCAGCAAACCTGAGGTGGAGGTTGGGGAGGTAAGGTCGCCCTAGAAAGGGAGACTAGGCTAGATATTATGCCCTTCCTGCTCGTGCAAAGACTGTTGCTTCCGATTCTGTCATTACAAGTATTATTCCGGTCTATCATAGAGATGTATCGATTCTATTCGATCCAGACTCCACTTATTCTTATGTGTAATCTTATTTTTCCTCATATTTGGGAGTATCTCGAGATTCTATAAGTTCCCCTATTTATATGCATACTCCTGTGGAAGATTCTCTTATTTTGGACCGTGTGTATCGCTCGTGTTTGATTACTTTTAGTGGTTTTGAGACCAGAGTCGATTTATTATTGCTAAGCATGGTCGATTTTAATATTATCTTGGGCTTGGACTGGTTGTCTCCCTATTATGTTATTCTTGATTGTCACACCAAGATCGTGACGCTGGCTATGCCAGTTTTACTGTGATTAGAGTGGAGGGGTACCTTAGATTACACTCCCAGCAGAGTTATTTCATTTCTTAAAGCTCATCAAAGGGTTGAGAAAGGGTATGACTGGTATGTAGTTTATGTGAGAGATGTCAGTATTGATACCCCTACAGTTGAGTCAGTCCTAGTAGTAAGGGATTTCCTTGATATGTTTCCAGCTGTTCTTCTAGGCATGCCGCCCGACAGAGATATTGACTCCGGTAGTTATTTAGCCCATCCTGAGTTGAAGGAGTTATAGGAACAATTGCAAGAATTAATGGGTAAGGGCTTCATTCGGCCCAGCGTGTCACCTGGGGTTTCTTATGTCTTGTTTGTGAAGAAAAAGGATGGTTCTATGCGTATGTATGTTGATTATCGCTAGTTGAACAAGGTCACGGTGGATAACTGGTATCCATTACCTCGTATTGATGACCTATTTGATCGGTTACATGGTGCTCGAGTGTGTTCCAGGATTAACTTGCATTCATGCTATCATCAGTTGAAGATTTGGGAGCCGGATATCCTAAAGACTGCTTTCAGGATTCAGTACCGTCATTACGAGTTCCTTGGAATGTAAATTGGGCTGACCAATGCCCTAGCAACATTTATGCATTTGATGCATAGTGTAGTTTGGCCTTATCTTTACTCGTTCATCATTATCTTTATTGATGACATTCTGGTATACTCCCAGAGTTGGGAAGATCATGAGCAACACGCGAGGATTGTGCTTCAGACTTTGAGAGAGAAGAAATTATATGCAAAGTTCTTAAAATGTGAGTTCTAGTTGGATTCAATGGCATTTTTGGGTCACATGGTATCGAGTGAAGGGACTAAGGTGGGTCCAAAGAAGGTGGAGGCAGTGCAGACTTGGCCCAGACCGTCCTTAGCTACAAAAATCTAGATCTTTCTTGGTTTGGCGGGTTATTACTGTCGATTTGTTGAGGGATTCTCATATATTGCTACACCCATGACTAGGTTGACCTAGAAGAGTGCTCCTTTCAGGTGGATGAAAGAGAGTGAGGGGAGCTTTCAAAAGCCTAAGACAACTTTAACTACAGCCGCAATATTGGAATTTCCTTCAGAATCGAGGTCTTATACAGTTTATTGTGATACATTGCGAGTTGGCCTCGGCACAATGTTGATCCAGGACCGTAGGTTGATTGCCTATGCGTCCAGACAACTGAAGGCGCATGAAAAGAACTATCATGTCCACGACCTTGAGTTAGCTGCTATTATCCATGCCTTGAAGATTTGGAGGCACTATTTGTACAATGTCCCTTATCACTTTTGTCATGAACCAAACCAATAGGTCGCGGCGGGCACGCAGTACCTTACTCAACGAAGTACCGACGTAATATATTCTTCTTATAACATCATTATATACATGTGACATATGGGCCTAATAGGCCAACATGATCATTTATAAATTCAAAACATACGCCGACAAGATCGTACAATCTTTAACGTACACGTCATATATTTACAAGCCTCTAAGAATACATAAATATCATAAAGGCCGGGACAAGGCCCCGCCATACTAATCACTACATGTCCTAATCATACTGACAACATAAGCTACTCTGGAGAAAATAGAGCGTACCAAACCTACTTGAATGACTCTCAACCTGTCCATTAGGATATATATATACACACATACATACCTGAAATCCATAAAAAAATACGTTAATAAGATTTATCGGGATATCACAAAAATAATATGCATCCCGGATAAACTTTATCGATACGTATTTTTCTGAGATCCATGAACAGAAGATATAATAATAATATTTCACATGGGGAGTCAAGAACAGTGATACCCCTTGTATTTTTATGAATAGTGTCATATATGAAAGTTGTATATTTTACTCGTTTCATTTATATTATTTGGATCATGCCAAAAAGAAAGAAGGGATAGCCTTAATATATCAAATATGTAACGACGAGATCGAAATAGGAAACAATTCGTATAATATTCTTAAGAAGTCTTGCACCGTACTCCTTTAGAATCGCAAAATCATAAAATCCCGTTGTCATTACGCAGTATAATTTCATAGGATGCTTAAGACCGTAACCTTGATGAATACGACCATCTTTAATTTGTGATAAAAGCCTAACATTATTGTAGGAAAATTTGAGCACAATCTTGATCTTCTTTTTTTCTTTTTTCCATTATTGAAGGGCGCATTCTGAGGAAGTTTAACAGTAGTGGAGGCAGTAACAATGGCATATCCCAATAGCTTGGATATTAAAGGAAGCAAACAATCTTTTTCTGTGAATTCACCTTTGCTAAGGGATCCTGCACAACCAAAGTCCATACAAAGAAACTTTAATTCTACCATTTTCTTATCTATCAATTGGTGGATCAAGAACTGGTTCTTGAATAGCCCTAACGTATAGTAAATTGTTCAGATAATAATTTGAGATTCTTGAGAATTCCATCCGTATATACTTAGCAAGCATTCATAAGAATTCCTTTGGATTCCATCCATTACTACATATGTAATCATAATCATTTTGAGAGATCTTTTGTATACTTTGAGTGTGGCCCCCAAGTTTTATGACTAAGCCATATAATCCTTATAACTTGACACCTTGCCATATGATTCAAAAGCCATTTAAATGACCAATCATGCTGCCACGTAATGCCTTCTTAAACTTATCCAAATTTCTTCCATTTTCCTTAATCAATTTATTAATCCCCCACTAATTTAATAATTAATCAATTATCCATTATATTAGAAATTATCTCAAATTACTTAAAATACTACTCACTTTTAACACACTTTGTAGTTTGTACACCTTACTATTATGGTCATGTGGTACCTTGGAACTAGTCCACAAACACCGAGTATTATAGCTCGGACCGTATTTTATTCTAAAATGGCAAACTCATTTCTTCGATTCGCTTAACCTCTCATCTTTACGAATTTACATATCACTTGTTTTGAAATAGCATAAATTCCTATAACCTTAAAATAATCTCATTCCCGAACTTGCGTCAATTAGCCTATGACGGAACTTTAAAGTCCGAAATGCGGATGTAACATCATATTTCTGAGCTTATGTCAATTTACATATAGCATACTTTCACGTACAAAAATATGGAGTGTAATAATATCTACACTGATCACTAGAGTTTGCAGTATCTGTTCAAGCAAAAGGATCTTAATTTGCGTTAGAAGAGGTGGTTAGAGCTGCTTAAAGATTATGATATCACCATTTTGAACCACACTGGGAAGGTTGTAGTGGCCTAGCGACTCTTGTACCACCCTGGGAAGGCTATAGTGGCCGATGGTTTGAGTCGTCGGGCAGAGAGTTCAGGGAGTTAGCATATTTACCAGCAGCAAGAGGCCCATAGCGTTGGATGTTCAGGCCTTAGCCAGCCAGTTTGTGAGATAAAATATTTTGAACTTAGTCAAATATTGACTTGTGTGGTCTCTCGGTCTTCTCTTTATGATCGCATCAAAGAGCATAAGTATGATGACCCACATTTGCTTGTCCTAAAGGACATGGTCGAACACGGTAATGCGAATGAGGTTACTATTGGGGATGATAGTGCATTAAGGAAGCATGGAAAGCTATGCGTGCCTAATATGGATGGTTTTTGTGAGTTGATTCTTTAGGAGGCTCATAGCTCGTGGTACTCTATTTATCCAGGAATCACGAAGATGTACCAGGACTTGAGAAAACATTACTGGTGGAGGAAGATGAAGAAGGATATAGTGGAGTATGTTGTATGGTGTCTAAACTGCAATCAAGTGAACTATGAGCATCAACTCCCAGGTGGATTGCTTCAGAAGTTAGAGATTCCGGAGTGTAAATGAGAGCGAATCACTATGAATTTCGTTATTGGACTCCCACAGACTCAGTGGGAGTTTAATGTAGTATGTGTGATTATGGATAGGCTGACCAAGTTAGCTCATTTCCTTCCTGTGATGAGTATGTATTCTTCTGAGCAGCTGGCTTAAGTTTATATACGAGAAATTGTCGAACTGTACGGCATGCCGGTGTCTACCATCTCAGACCAAGGAATGTAGTTTACATCACGATTTTGGAGAGCTATACAGTAGGACTTGGGTACTCGGGTGGAGTTAAGAATAACATTTCACCCTATTCAGATTCTTGAGGATATGCTCCGTGCGTGTGTGATGGCTTTTTGTGGTTCTTGGGGTTGCGGAGTTTGCCTACAATATCAGTTATCAGTCCTTAGAGATGCTTGGCGTGCAGAGTTTAAGTAGTTGTGCCAGGGTACCATAACTATTTCAGAGTATGTAGCCCGTTTCAATGACTTGGCTAGACATGCACATGCCTTGGTTTCTACCGTTCAATTTATTGAGGGACTCATTCCCAACATCAGGACTGGCATAGCCCGGGAGATAGAGATGGATATCTCGCATCAGCAAGTGGTGCGTATTGCTATGCGAGTAGAGAGCATGCTTTATTTGGTAGGGAAGAGAGAGAGACCAAGAGGTCTCGAGAGTCGGGCCATTATTCCGGTGCCCGTGCCTCAGCTGTAGTTCGTCATGGTAGGGGTTGTGTGTGCCGCTCCATTCATTTAGCTCTTCCAGCCACAAGTGGTATTCTAGCTCATCCTAGACCTCAACAGCCTTATAATGCACCTCTAGTATCTAGTATGCCTCCTGCATGGGGTGCTATCATCAATAAGTCCAGTAGACCTGACCCGAGCCCGTCTCAGCTGCCACGTCCTTCCAGAGGTTGTTTTGAGTGTGGGGACACTCATCATATGGCGAGGGATTGCCCCAGACTTAGAAGGGTTGCACCTTCATAGACTTTTCAGCCATATCGTGCTCCACCAGGTCCTCAAGCTATGATTACAGCACCAACTGCCACCCCACCTGCTCAGCCAACCCAAGGTGGAGGCCGGGGAGGTAGAGGTCGCCCTAGAGGGGGAGACTAGACTAGATACTATACCCTTCCTGCTTGTGTAGAGGCTATTGCTTCCGATCTTGTAATTACAGGTATTATTCTGGTCTGTCATAGAGATGCATCGGTTTGTTTCAATCTAGGCTCCACTTATTCTTATGTGTCATCTTATTTTGCCTCATATTTGGGCGTATCTCGGGATTCTTTGAGTTCCCCTATTTATGTGTTTACTCCGGTGGAATATTCTCTTGTTATGGACCGCGTGTATTGCTTGTGTTTGATTACTCTTAGTGGTTCTGAGACTAGAGCCGATTTATTATTGCTAAGCATGATAGATTTTGATGTTATCTTGGGCATGGACTAGTTGTCTCCTTATTATACTATTCTTGATTGTCATATCAAGACCGTGATGCTGGCTATGCTAGATTTACTGTGATTAGAGTGGAAGGGCACCTTAGATTACACTCCCAGCAGAGTTATTTCATTTCTCAAAGCTCATTAAAGGGTTGAGAAAGGGTATGACGCGCATTTATGTGAGAGATGTCAGTATTGATACCCCTATAGTTGAGTCAGTCCTAGTAGTGAGGGATTTCCCTAATATGTTTCCAGCTGATCTTCTATGCATGCCTTTAACTAGCAATAACCCTCAATACAACAAGAAAAAAATTGGAACAAATTTTTCTTTAACTAGCAATAACCCTCAATACAACAACACCATATGAAGTGTTCTTCTCAAGCTTTACAAGACTTTTTGTGTAGGACATGGGTGGTTTAATATTAGATTTTCTTAGGAACAATGGGTATATATTGAGAGTGGGTATTGGGGACTTTTTAACTCATTTCTAATATAAAATGGTGAATGAGGATGAAGCAACCGCTTAAGTAGGAAGATGGGGGTTTCCACCACCTCAAGTGGATCGCAAATGGACTGCCTACGCCATCTCACAAAATTACTAATATCTTTATACTCCGACATCGTATCAAAAACTAGTTTAATGAGTTGAAAAATGTACTAGTATACCTTTCCTTTGGTTGGTATCATCTAGTAACTCCAATATATTGACATAAAACTGTGGAGACACTGAACCCAAATTTCAACGAACTGTTGAATGTAACTTGCAGTGACCTGTGACAACTTTTGTTTTACAACTTGCTTGACTTTAAAGCATAACAAACAACTATATTATGATCCTAATACCTGATAAAATGACATTCTTAGTACATTAACCATTCCTAGTTTTACCCCAAAAGTACGGGCCATTACAATACACTTTCCTTCGAAAAACTTCATCGAAAAGTATTTTCTTTGATTCCTATAACCTTGAAATGTTATGAAACTTATTTATACTAGATTAAAAACCTTCCTCAATCTTATGGGACATCACAAACTCTGTGATCTTACGTTATTTAACTCACAAAAAATCGACGTACAATATATAGGGTGTAGCATCTTTTCCCCTTGTAACATTTGTTCTCGAATACTAGAATAACGTATTGGAGAAATCTAACTCTTGAGATTGTATAGAAAGTTTGTAGAGTTTCCTCTATAAATAGGACTATCTCATACTTATCAAACAACCATAAACTTACCACATGCCTCACATAGCCACAAGCAAGTAATAGTGTATCAATGGGCCTCACACGGCCATCAAAGTCAAATGTTCATATCATAAACTGTAACTTACCTTATGGACATATCAATCTGCTCCTGAAAATGATATAATGCCTCAACTCGGAGTATCTTCTATTTGAAACAAATGAGGATACTTGAATGTTATCTCTTCCTCAACTTCCCACATCAAATCTTGAATGTTTTTATTTCTGTACAATACCTCTTGCGGACCTGCTGATCTTGTATGGCGATTTGAACCTCTTCATTTGATATGTTTTCTATAATCTGAATATCATTAACTAAGACAACCCGAGTAGGGTCTCCAATATACTTTCACATTATAGACACATTAAATATCAGATGGATAGATTCTAGCTCCGAAGGAAAATCTAGCTTGTAGCCCAATTTGCCTATCCTCCGAATGATTCTATAGGGACTAATGTATCTTAGGTTAAGCTTACCCTTCTTGTCAAATCTCATGACGCCCTTCATAGGAGAAACGTTTAAGAATATCCAATAATCAATCTGAGCGGTCAATAGTCGCTTCTGAATAAGCTTCACCATTAAATCAGTTATCAATATGGAGCTTCTAAATCTTTGCATTGCAACCTAAGATTTTTGGGTCGTTATCAATCACATGGTTGTAATAGCTGTAATTTTCTTGCTTTAAATCATTACATATGAGTTTTATGTTTACGTCTATACAAGGCCTAATAAGGGCCATCGTGATATTGGAATAATAATTTTCATTATAAACGAACTCCTAAGTAGTTTTCCCAGCTCTCTATTTAAATCTAACGTGCCCAGTCATGTACATATCCTCAAAATTCCATATCATGCGCTCCACCTAGCTTTCTCTCTATGGATGGAAAGTCGTACCAAAATTTTCTTGTGTCCTCAAGTCCTTTGCAAAGATTTTTAGAAATATAGTATAAAACTGCACTCATTCGTCTTATATAATAGTCTATGAAATACATAATCTAAAACATTGCTATGGATTCCAGTTCTCCATGTCAATATACAATTGATGATGAGTCGTTAACTTATTCCCTTATTGGGTATGTATAAGATTCTGAAGAACTTGACGTATAAGATGTTGTTCCATAATATCTGAATTCGATCATTGTACTTAGACTAAAACCTCATTTGTTGTCTCCCGACTCACACCTTTTGTCAATGACACTTGGGAAAGATTATTTTATTCTCATTAAGCTTGTGATCTCATTTCATTATTTACCACGTAGAACCTTTAATCATTTCGAATCATTTATCATCATTCTTACTTGCCCTTCACTTTTTCTTTATTCTAATGATGTAATCTTTGAACAGAAATCTTTAATGTGCGCCTTGTATCCTATCTCCCTTAACGATATTCGCGGGACCATCTCCAAATTCATCTTAGGCAAGATGCTTCAATTTGGCCTGTTCATCCATTATGTATTGCGTCAAACTTTTCTCTAGTCGTCGAAGACCACCGTGAAGCAGGTAGATTTTCATGGATTGTTGAATATTCCAATGATGCCTTCTGCACCCTATCCTTACAACTTATATTCAACTTATAATCCTCCCGCAAACCTGGATTTCTTACAATCATCGGGGTAAAATAATATCGTAGGTCTGGGAAATATATAGCATACTTATTTGGGAGGAGAAAATAACTTATATATCTATCACCATATCAAGTGAGGGCTCTATATATTATCAATCCGCTAGTGTACAAGTATGATCCTAACTATCATTTGGACTGAAAGTTCTATTTTGTTTTCTACTTTCATATCCACAGCTTATTCCATTGGACTATCCTAACCTCATAATGATACTGGAGAGCCGACTCTTAAAACTGAGGCGTCAACATAGAACATAAAATAGGTCGATAATAAGTTTGCAAGAAGTAGGTGTCTCGAAAAATAAACCATTAACATACTTGCACCCATTAGATTATCTCAAACAGTACTAGAGCTCGAGGCTCCATCTCTACTCTTGTGATCCTTATTTTTGCAGCACAACCTGGGACATCTTTGAATCATGCGACCTTTACTTCCACACCAAAAACAACCCTTTTACTCCTGCGACATGGTGTGGCATGCGCCCAACCACATAGACTAAAAATGGTTTGGGTGGACTAACTCGATCTGTACCACCCTAAATCTAAGATACCAATGTATGCGAATCATACTTCGGCCTTACCTAAGAACTCTAATAATGCATACTCTACCATGATGATCTAGCCTACTGACCATACAACTACAGCTCACCACTACTCAGTAATTCTCTGTAGTCACCAACTATTCAAGCCTTCTTGGCTTGCCGATCACCAGGGGCGAACCTACCTTAGGGATAGGGGGTCGCGAGAACCCGTTAGACTCGGGAAAAATACTGTAAATGTATTTTATATATATTTATATATACACTGGTGACCCCTTAAATAATATGTCAGGTCCCCTAGTAAATGAGAGCAAAGTAGGCGAGTTGGTTTTACAGCCTGCTCAAGCTTTTTAGTCGCTTGAAAGATCCAGGTTCGAAACCTGCCTCTTACACTTCCTTTTTAAAATTATTTTAGTCAACTTATTCTCTTAACTTTTATCCTTTTTCAAATTAATAAAACAAACCAATCCCACCTCTCTTTATCTTTGAATTCTTTAATACTTGTATGTTAACTTTTATCATGCTCTCTTTATCTTTGAATTCTTTAATACTTGTACACAATAGTTAACCTAAAGTATTACTCCAACTTTTATCTTTTTGTAAACTAAAAAACAAAATCAACCCCACCCCTCTTTTCCAAACAGACGCACCCCTAAACTCTTCTGCTAAAAAACCCCTTTTCAATTAGCCCTTTTCCACTTCTGCTCGAACTCAAATCCGGCGTCTGGTAATTCGAATCGACAGTGGCTATTAGATTGAGGTTCTTCTTCAACCGAAATAGTAAGTTTGTTTGAGTAAAATCTTGATTTGATTTGAGTAAGTTTTTTATTTCTTTTGAAAATATAAACTTAACAAAGTAAATTGATATCAAAATTTTGCTTTCCTTAGAGCCAAAAAGTAAATGCCAAATTAATTTTGTAGGCATTTGAATATTATGTACTAATGTTATTTTGAAATATTCTTTGAGTGAAGTGTTTCTTTTCAAACAAAAACTTCAAATTAGGGAACTTTTTACATACTAGAGTAAAATTTTAAACTTGTTTTAATGTAATTAATATTTGTTCTCATAGTAGCAACACTAAGCAGTAAGCCTTAAAATCTTATTACAACTTAAATATCAAAACTTTTTTTTTATGTATAAGATAAAATATAGTATTGATACAAGACAAAATATGGTATGAACTCTTAAATTGAGTTGAATCATTTTGTGTAGGAAGTTTTGTTCTTGTAACTTGAGATGGACGTATTTAGATTATTCATTATTATTTGAATCAATTATTATTAATATATCATGGTAAATGGTAGATTTTTCAAAGAACAATTGATTTGATAGTGTTACGTTGAAAATGTAGTCGCCAGAATATGAGTTTGGTAGTGTATGTTTCATATTTAAAAAAATACCAAAAAAAACCAAAAATTTGACAAAAACCGAATCGATAAAAAACCGACTTAATTGGTTTGGTTTGATTCTAATATTTTAAAAACCAACTTACTTTATTTGGTTTCTTTTTATAGAAAAACTGACCCAAACCGAACCATGAACACCCTCAGTGGTGCCCCCGTCAAGTTCAACTCCTAGGTCTGCCTCTGCCGATCACCCTCATCTAAGTCGAATCTTGTAAATATTAGCGGTCCTTAACCAAATAACTCCCGAGGACATGAGCTCACTGACCCTTCAAGGGGTTTATCACTATTAGATTCTCTATAGTGATGTCGTGCTTGAGAGGCAACCAACTATGTCAATATCTGCACCGCTCTCCTTACCTTCTAATAAGATGATGTCGGTGGTAGAATTGATGATACGAGAGCTTCCTGCATCTCCTCTAGTACTACTAGAGTTGGAGTACCTAGGAAGGTGACTTACTCGGATCCTCTGATGGGTCTATCTTAATGGAGCGCGTACTGCTCACATCCAGGGGCGGATTTAGGGTGGCGCAAGGGTGGTCATCCAAACACCCTTCGAAAAATTACATTTGTTTATATAGGGGTAATTTTAGTTTTTACATATAGATATAATATGTTGCATACCCTTAACTCAAGGCAAATGTTGGGCTCAGTGTGATTAGAATGTGCAAAAGATCACAGGTTCAATTTTGTCAGCAACAATCTGATTTTTTTGAACACCCTTAGAATATATCCTGCCTCCGCCACTGCTCGCATCCCCTCACGACCCTACCTCAATCGCCTTGCTAGCCATAGCCCTTTTAGAAGAAGGCGTATCTGTAAAACCTACATCAAAACATATGTTATACTCAACTCCTATGACTCAGCTCTACAACACAATTTGGATCTAAAAAAGGGGTAACCAACTCCTAAAATTGTCTGTAACCTCCTATTCATAATGGTGGTCCACAACACATCCATAAACAAGACTCTATTGCACATGGCTTGAAGATTCCCCGGGACAAACATACTCTGATACCATGTTTGTCATCCCCCAATTTGTTAGCCCCTTGGCAAAGTTCCTCAGCACGTGTCAATTGTGACACGGATTTTCATGATGACCTTGACATACAACCTGAAAAAATGGGGCAACATCATGATGAGCATCTTGGTATGACGGACTATGTGGGTTTAACAAACGCACCTTGAACCGATGCAAGACGCTTTTCACATGGACGTGCAGGTTGGCATGACAATGACAAGGCAAAGACAAGTCAAAGCAGGGGCCAATACATGTCAAGGCAAGGCAAGACAAGCAATGACAATTGATATGGGAAGATTTGATCAAGTTGAGGGCAACTTGACATAAGCACGCAGCTTTGGCAATGGGTGTAACGACCCGGCCCGTCGTTACGGGAATTTACCACCCCGTCATGTTGCAATTACATGTTTTATGTTTTTATATCAGTGTTAGAGCCTATCGGGTGAGTTAGGAGTGAATTGAATTGAAAATGAAGCAAATAGCATGTTTGAAGGAAGTTTAAATATAGAAAGTCAACCTAGAGTTGACTATCGAGTTAAAGTGCTCGAAATTGGATTCTGATGATTCTACTAGTTTCGAGGGATCATTTATGACTTAGGAGAGCAATCGGAATTGAATTTGGAGATCCGGTGTAGAAATAGGCTTGAATTGGCTAAGGTTGAATTTTGCCGAAATCCGATCGATAGGTGAGATTTTGATCCGGGAGTCGGAATGGAATTCCAATAGTTGTAGTAGCTCCGTTAGGTGATTTTGGATGTGCCTGCAAAATTTCAGGTCATTCGGACGTCGTTTGGTCGGGTTTTTGATGGAATGTGTAATTTGGAAGTTTTGAAGAAACTTAGGCTTGAATCCGTGTGTAATTGGTGATTTTGATGTTTAGGATGGTGTTTTTATGATTGGAACGAGTTCGTATCGTGTTTTGGGGTATGTTGGCGGTTTTCATTGGGGTCCCAGGGGCCTCGGGGTGAATCCGGACCATCATCCGGCACTTGGAAGCAAGAAATGGTCTGCTGTAAATTGTAGATCACTGGGCGAAATTTAAGCCTTCGCGTTCGCGAGGGCTATGCTGCGTTCACGTAGGCTGGGGCCGGTGACCATCGCGTTCGCGAGGGATGGTAATGCGTTCGCGTATAAGAGAGTTGGAACGCATCGCGTTCGCGTGGAGTCAGGCCGCGATCGCGAAGAAGGATTAGGCGAAGCCACGCGTTCGCGTGAGGGACTACACGTTCGCGTAGAGGAAAAGTCCGGAGGCTGGGAAGTTGACCTTCGCAGATGCGTGAAAGAGTGTCGCGTTCGCGATGAGGAAGAGGGTTAAGGCATCGCATTCGCGTGAGAGACGTCGCTAACGCGATGAAGGAATTGGCCAGGCAGTGAGTTTAATTGCAGAACAGAGGGCTTACGGGTTCATATACCCAAAACACCATTTTTGAGCCCTAGAGAGAAGAAATCACGGGAAAACGCAGGGAAATTATTGGATATTCATCGGAGGTAAGTTTCTTGACTCAAAAACATCATTTTATGGTAGAATTAACATCAATCTTCATGAATTTGGGTAGAAATTGTGAAGGATTGTGGTCTAGATATTGAAAACAAAAATTTGGGTTTTGAAAGGCCAATCGAACTCCAATTTTGATAAATTTTATATGTATGGACTCGTGGCGAGACGAGGATTCTGGAAATATGAGTTTTGAAATTTTTCGAGATGTGGGCCCGGGGCTCGGGTTTTGCAAATTTCGTGATTTTTGATATTTTTCGAGTTCTTTCGATTGGGTGATGTTCCATTAGCCTATTTTGATATATTTGTGCCGATTTGTGCTAGTTTTGACGTGCGTGGATGCCGGTTCGAGGATCTAAGGCGTCGCGGGCATGAGCTTTCGTTGGTTCGAGGTGGGTAATACTTGTAAATGATGTCCTGAGGGTTAGTAAACCCCGGACTTGCACATCTTAGTGTTGTGTTGAGGTGACTTGCACGCCGGATAACGGGCGTGGGGTAGAGCACCATTGGGGATTGTGACTTGGTCCGTCCCGCGTAATAAATAATAATACCTAATTGTTGAAATGAATTGGACTAATTATCATGTTTGGGCTTCGTGCCGATTATTTGAGTCATTCAGGGATTGGTATCACTGTCTTGATAACATTGTGCATATTTTATTCTAAATTTAAGTTTTAAAATGGTATTTTTGCTATTCAGCATTTTTATAAGGTTATGAAAAACTTGAACAAGGTCTTAATAACATTTTTAGTTGTGAGCTAATATGATATTGTTGCCGTAGGGCTTTCTTGATTATTTGTTAGACTGATTGGGGCCGAGGGCCATATGTTAGGGCATGACATTTTATGTGAGCATATGCATACACATGCATGGATCGGACTGCACGCCGCAGTGGTATACGGATCGGGCTGCGCGTTGCCGCTACATTTTCAAGAAGTTTGAATCTTGGTATGGTTCAAGTTTTTTCAATTGATTGTATTTTAAGTTCTCTATTTATGTACACCTTCCAAAATTGTAATTTCTCATTTTATTTCTGTTGTGTGTGTCACACCTCCCTTTTTACTACCCCACACACTTAAAGCGTATAAATACACTTGTAGGGTATACCCCGACGTTCAATTACCCGAAAACGGATAAAATGGCGTAAGGGAAGGAGTTTTTCCAATTAAAGGACAATCGGTTCGGGATTTTATTAGAGATTAATCAGAGTCGCCACTTGGGAATGACAATGGTGTCCCAAGTCACCGGTTAATCCCGAATCCGAGGAATTTTGACTCTTATATATGTCTGCGAAGCAGAGATCCGGATAAGGAACTCTGTTAACCCGAGAGAAGGTGTTAGGCACTCCCGGATTCCGTGGTTTTAGCACGGTCGCTCCACTGTCGTTCTTGACTTTTGTTTGACTTAATTATAGGTTTTAACAACATAATGTGCTTTTAAGTTAAATATTACTTTTAAGGAATTTGCGGTATCGCGAAAACACGCCTCAAGTCATACCGCAACCAGTACGCCTATGACTTTTGGTGTATTTCAGTTTTACCGAGATTTGGATTTGAGTCGCACCAAGTGCGCACTCGTTCATAGGAAGGTATATTAAAACCGTGCCTTAAGATAGTCTATATCGGCTTTTAACTTTGGGAGAGGCTATGGAATTCGCTATTAGCCTCTCCGGTTCTATTATGTTATTCTATTACTAAATGGGGGCCCCGGTGTTTGTTATTCGGGCGAGGCTCATCCCAATTTTTCATTAAAGGATACTAGTATTTGGCTACGTTTTCTATATTTGTTCTTTCCCTAATCGTATTCACACAAGTGTTCCAGGCCCATATGATTTCTGTTATTTAATGGGGACTGGTTCTCATTGAAGCTTTACACTAACATTACATCGACCCAGGCCTTGAAGGCCCAGGTATTTACTGAACTTTGGGTCGTTAGCCAATTGGCTACATACCATAATTCGGGCTCACGCCTAGAATCAAGCCCAAACAAAAATGGAACTACATTGAAAATAAACAAACGAAGATGCACATTTTTGATCAATAAGAAATTCACAAGCATTTTATTTATATCAGATGTACATAAAATAACGATTCTAAATCAATGGTCTTCTGTACAGGCTTGATGAAACTATAATCACTATCAATTTACAGCTAAGAAATCATACAATTAATCACTAGTTTAAGGTTTAATACCAATTCTAAGAAGTCTGTTTGATTATATTGGAAACCTACGGAACAGTTAAACTAATTATCTACAGGTGATCTAAGACTAAGTGATTAACTAAACATACATAGTTATATTGTCGACTTTACTATGATTTAAACCTGATTAGTATCATAAACCCAATTGCAAGCTAGTTATCAGATCCTCTAACTGTGATTCCCCTTTTCTTTGAACTTGTTTGTATCAATACACTAATTTACAAATATGACTAACTACTGATGACAATGTGAATCAGACTTGTTTGACAATCTTAAAAACCAGTTTCACCCTAAGTGTTACTTCATCCGATTATTTCCTTTTAAAACTTATTCGAAACTGGATATCGACGAAATATACTAATTACGTGAGCATTGACTGTTGTCGACTCATGTGGTTGCTAACAGACTTCGTTTTAGATGTTTTGCCTAATTAACTAGGTGAGGTGTTACTTACTACTACTACTATACTACTGCTATTACATTGTCATTGTTTTTGTTTTCTACTGCTAGATATTACATTGGTCTAAGCTACAAATCTACACTAATGCTAAAACTAATTAAAAGGACAACATGAGATCATAACAGGGGAATTTGAAAAGGGGACTTCATTTCATTGTTTCAGCAGTTACATCTTCAATGGAATAAGGAATGTACATGAAATGGTGAACAAGCCCATTAGATCTATAACGGCAACAATAGAACAGGATTCAACAGAGCAATTTCAGCAGTGACAGTCAATTTTACAGCAACAGCGAGATGAACAGCAGTAACAATTGAACCAAAACAATTAACCCAGAAGATGAATTTCAGAAGATGGATTTCAGAATTCCAAAGGTGTTTCAAAATCTCATTTCACGTTCAAACTATCCTTCACTGATTTGTAATAGATTATCTTATTGTTTTTGGTTTTTGGAATGAATTGGAAGGCAAAAATAGAAGAAAAATGAATCTGAAATGTTAATTTCAGATCTGGAATTTAACTAGTATTTTTTGGGATTTTTTCTAGGTTTATTTGGTTCCAATTTTCTAAAAGAGACCTTAAAAATCAGATGGAACCCCCCTTTATTCAAGCTGAAATTACCTATTTATAGGCCCAAAAGAGAAAAAATCTGAAAATTACTATTTCACTAAAACCCCTTCAATTTTTAGCTTGTTGCACAAGTTAGTGCAATTATTCTAGTGAAAGCTACACTAAAACCCCTTCTAGAATAGTCTACCATGTTCCATTTCCCTTGTATTACCTATTGTGCCCTCATTTCCTTTTATTATCTACTAAAACACCTTTTGTTATGCCCAAATTACCCTAAAAGCTCTATATTTATCACAATTATACCAATTCCCTTTCCAATTAAACCCTTTTCCTTTTAACCTTATTACAAGTTTACCAACTTCCTTTTCCCCTTTTACCCTTGCTTTTTACTGCTTATTACCTACTTCAGATTCTGTATTTTCTCCCATTTTAGCCTTTTTCCAGTTTTGTATTTATCAAATAGCCACAATTAAGTGACTATTGTTCAATTAACCAATTAGCCCCCTTTAACTACTTTAAATTCAAATTAGTTCACTAATTAAAATCACATTGCACCTATAGCCAACCTTAAGCAGTCTTACAAATACAGCCACTTATGATTAATTATCCAATTAACAAGACTCGGGGAAACAATTGATAGATGGTGAGTCTTATTAATCGAAATAACTAGTCGCAATTGATTCTATTTAGTAATCGCCTTAGGTTGCTACGAATCGTGTGGTTTCAACTATTGCCCTAACTTGAATCTAAATTATCTAAGGGATGAATCACTAATCGAACTAAAATCACTAACTTTTCAACTATAACCAATACATCCTAATTGAATCGATATTGAACTTACTGAACTTAGACAGAATACCAAAATAATTCCACTAATAGGTAATTAATCAACTTGCATTTCAAAACAGGTTCAAGACTATCAATTAACAAATTTCAACAATTAACAGATAATTCCTAAAATCTAAAATAAGAGACTAACATTTTTAACACTTATTCTAACAAAAATCAGGAATTGACAGGAGAATAGAATCAATTAAACAGAAAAATCCAATAATTAGCGGAAATTATTATTTTAACAAAAAATTTAAAAGAAAGAATCTGGAAATGTAATTACTAATCAGAAATTAACAAAGTCTAATTACTAACCAGAAATTAACTAAGTCTAATTACTAATCAGAAATTAACAAAATCTAATTACTAATCAGAAATTAACAAAAAAAAAAAAAATCTTAATAAAAATCTAAAAATCCTACACTTCATGAAATCTGAGAAACTAAATTCAAACTAACAGAAATTAGAATCTAAAAGTCTAACACAATTAAAATCTAAAAGTCTAACATGATTCAAACTAATAAAAATTAGAAAATCTAACAAAACCTAAAAGTCTAAAAATCAGAAACTATACGTGTATAAAAACAGAAATGAAAAATCAAAAAATTAAAAAGAAACAGAAATTAAAAAAAACTAACAAATCTAAAAATTGTTAAAACTAACAGAAAATAGAATCAAAATCAGAAATTCTAACAATTAGAGGAGATTATTGTTCTAAAAGGAATCCAAAAGATATCTAAAATTGTTAAAACAACTTAATAAAATCGGACATCACCCGTGAACCAAAATCAGAGAACAAGAAACAAATTTATGATGCGTTCCATCGATTAATTCTCGACACTTTAGTATTAACAAACAATAATAGAAAGAGGCGACAAACAAACAAAAAAAAATAGAATTTAAAGAAAGAAGACTTAGCTTATTAGCAGTTTATTTTCTTTTTTTCTGTTTTTCTTTTTCTTTTTGTTTCTTTTCCGTTTTTCTTCACTTTTCTTCATGAACCCGAGCCCTTTCTTGATTATCTCTTGAGTCAGACTTTGAATCTTGAATTCCGTCGGCTTTGGACTTTTACAGCATCATTCTTGACTTGAAATCGTTGTCACGGACATGTGGGGGTTAAAAGAAAGGTGGTGGTGTTAATTTTGAGGCGGCGCCGCCATGGGTGGTGGGTGGCGGCGCCTAGGGTTCGTGAGATTTGCGGAGATTGGTTGGGTTTTGGAGGTAACTAATGGTGAGAACATGACGAGGAGGGCGAGGGGAGTGTTTTGGTGTTACTTTGGCCGTGAATGGAACGCCGGCCACCGCCACATGTGGCGGAACCCTAGCGGCGCGGCTGGGAGATGAAGACGAGAAGAAGCGGAAGACAAAAGTGTTTGTAATGTTTAAGGATTTGTTATGTTTGGTTTTTTTTGATATACCTAGGTTGTAATGATGAATTATGGCCGTTAGATCAACGTTCATGGATGGCTGGGATTTAATGATACTACTGGACCGGGCAGGGGTGGCTGGGCGTTGGGCTGGGGCGTTGGGCTGGGTACTGCTTGGGCTAAAGACTGGGGTATTTGGGCTAAGGCAGCTGGGGCGTTTTGGCCCAAATCAATTTATTCAATGTATTTCTCTTTGTTTTTCTTTACTCTAACTTGTATTTTTGTATTTATATGTATTTTTGATTTGTTTTTTTTTTTTTGTATTTTTTACATTCTTCCTACTTTGTAATTATTTGGAGCTAATTAAAACTAACTAATACCTTCCTTTTTTTGGCGATTTTCAATTTAAAAAGCTAACTAAATTTTTTTTTGATTTTTCTTTAATTTGTTAGAATTAATTTCCTAAAGATGCAATTTTTTTGTATTTTCATTTATCACACGCAAATAACATGCAAACAACTAACACAAAATTCACATAAAATTATAAAAACAAGGAAAAATTATTTATTTTGAATTTTATAGGTATAACTCATGTGTAGGGTAAAAATCACGTGCTCGCAGCTGCCCCTCTTTGCTCGGGGACACGAAGAGTTTTCGTGCAAAGATAAGTGAGCAACTATGAACGATTTTTACCCGTTCGAGTATTCCATTGTGAAGCATTTTGAAAAGTTTTGACCGCACCCTGCTTCAGAGGTTGCCTACATATCCTGGGCTAAACAGGAATCAGGTCAGTGTAGTTCGGGAAGGTCTGGTAGCTGGGACTACCAAGGACTGTGATCTCACTACTGTTGCTGTTGTTACTGCCGTCATTGCTGACTGACTCCTTATTACACCAGGGTAAAGATAAATGAAGCTAGCCTAAGCTACAACCTATGAATTACAAAAATGCTATCTATGTCTTCCAACTTGTCTTTTTGTATTTTCTTGATCTTGTGTCTTGTATTCCTTGCAACGACATTCTTGTTATTGCCTTCAACTTGTATCTCCGCTCCAATGGCATTCTTGTTATTGCCTTGAACTTGTTCAACTTTTCATCGGCATTCTTGTTATTGCCTTGACTTGTTCAACTTCTTCAATATTTCGTCCATTCTCCAAGTGGACCTCTGCTTGTGACAAAATAAATAACCAAAGAAAGATTTTTCTGCCCCAGTATGGTGACTGGGCACATCATGTTATTGAATGTCAGAATTTCATCATCATTTTTTTTTTCATTTTTCATCATTTTTTTTCTTTTTTTTTTAAATGTAGTGCAGATAAACATTCCCGTGTTAGAAGGTGGGCGCCTAACAGAATTTAAACATGCAATGCAGAAAAGTATTCCCGTGTTTGAAGGTGGGCGCCTAACAGAAATTAAACGTGCAATGCGATGCAGAAATGTATTCCCGTATTTGAAGGTGGGCACCTAACAGAAATTAAACGTGCAATGTGATGTAGAAATGTATTCCCGTATTTGAAGGTGGGCACCTAACAGAAATTAAACGTGCAATGCGATGCAGAAAAGTATTCCCGTATTTGAAGGTGGGCACCTAACAGAAATTAAACGTGCAATGCGGAAAAGTATTCCCGTGTTAGAAGGTGGGCGCCTAACAGAAATTAAAAATGCATGAAATTAAAAACTTGTGTTACCTTGACTGAAGGTTATCTTAGGTGAAAAATTCATCAGAATAAGACATTTAATTCTCATATTTGAAGGTGGGCACCTAACAGAAATTAAACGTGCAATGCGATGCAGAAATGTATTCCCGTATTTGAAGGTGGGCACCTAACAGAAATTAAACGTGCAATGCATAAAAGTATTCCCGTGTTAGAAGGTGGGCACCTAACAGAAATTAAACGTGCAATGCAGAAAAGTATTCCCGTATTAGAAGGTGGGCGCCTAACAGAAATTAAAAATGCATGAAACTAAAACTTGTGTTACCTTGACTGAAGGTTATCTTAGGTGAAAAATTCATCAGACTAAGACATTTAATCTTAGGAGAAAGTTTCAACAGACTAAGATTTTGATTCTCACTGGACTATGCCCATTTCAATGTAATCTCAGGAGGATTAACCATCGGACTGAGTTTATGACTCCAGGAGATAATTCATCAGACTGGGTCCATTTTCAATTCAGACTTTCTTAAGCCTTTCACATTCAACAAACTTTTCTTTCCTTTCAACTTTTAACTTTCTTTATTTTCCAAACTTCCGTTTTTCCCTTTTGTTTTCAAATTGCACTATCCCTTTATCTTAGGTGAAAAATTCATCAAACTAAGACTTTTAATCTTATGAGAAAGTTTCAACAGACTAAGATTTTCATTCTCACTGGACTATGTCCATTTCAATGTAATCTCAGGAGGATTATCCATCGGACTGAGTTTATGACTCCAGGAGATAACTCTTCGGACTGGGTCTATTCATTTGCATGGTCTCGGGAGGATTATCCATCGGACTGAGTTTATGACTCCAGGAGATAACTCATCAGACTGGGTCCATTTGCAATTCAGATTTTCTTAAGTCTTTCACGTTCAACAAACTTTTCTTTCTTTTCAACTTCTTACCTTTCTTTCTTTTCCAACTTCTGATTTTACCTTTCAAATTATGCCTTTCCTTTTCGTTTCAAATTATGCATTCATTTCCTTTTCCAACTTCTACTTTCATTGGCTTCTGCCTTCCTTTTGTTTTCACATTGCATTATCTCTTTATCTTAGGTGAAAAATTCATCGGACCAAGACTTCTATCTTGGGAGAAAGATTCAACAAACTAAGATTTTATCCAATTCATCTTAGGTGAAAAATTCATCAGACTAAGACTTTTGTCTTTGGATAAAGTTTCAACAGACTAAGATTGTATCATTCTCCGATACTTGCTTCATTCACCTTTCAACTTGCCTTATTCATCTTCAAAAACAATTGTATTCAGCTTCATGCTCTTCGGATGACTATCTGATGATAGAAAATTTTTCCTGCCCCAGTTTGAAAATATCTTTTGCTCCTGTTTCAAAGCAAGAAGACTCTGTCAGTTTAAAAATGCGGTGGTTGGTTGTGGCCTTGAACTTTTCACTTGACTGCTTGGCCTGTTCACCGACTATCCATTTTCACTTCTTCTTTGTTCAAAATCCGCCTCTCTTTGGGCATGTATGTTCTTCCATTCTTGACGGATCCCACAATTCTGATCTTGAAGTCTACGATTTCTTCAATGATTTCATTGGACAACCTTGGGGTGTTTCTTGACTGGCTCTTTCCTTTATCAGAATACATTTCCCTATTTCCATTTGTTATATTTTCGAATTGGCACTTTCCCGACCTTTGCGTCTTGTACGCACCCCAAACATTTTTATTGTTGCCCGCTCCATTGCACATGTTGCTCTTTTGGCTTAAAGCACTGGCCTTGCCTTTTCCTGACTTACGACAATTGTCGTGTTGGCCGAATCCCATCTTGTGCAATTGGAAAGCTTGGTGGCAAATTTTGGAATCATTTCTATACTTGTTATGACCAGACAAACTCAATAAGAGGGAGGATAAAACAAGGTATGAAGAATAGAAAGAAAGGAAAACATAATTCCTAACAAGAAACCTACGGAAGAATGACCTAGCGGATGTGAATACCGACTCTAGCGACCTTAACATGCACTTCAACCTTCTTTGTGTAGCAAATCTGATGTTCAACTCTTGTTGCAAGTTCTGCCGTGAAACCGGTCTACAACACTTCATTTCTTTGATTTGATCCTTAGTCGACTTGTAGTGCCCATAGGGTTTTCACCATCAAGCCTCTCTCATTTGCTCTTTTCTCTCAACTCACTGTCGCCTTATGGTGCCCGTGAGGGTTTTCACCGATAAGACACTCTCATTTTGATTTCTCTCATCATGGTGGACTCGAGTGTTGCCCTTGATGTGATTCACCTTTGCTCGTTTGACTCGGCATTTCTTGAAGATTGATCGGAAGGTCTTCCTTTGGACTGTAATGCGGGCTTTTGGATGGGGTAAGAAAAAAGGATATAAAGGCTCAAAAATATTTCATCGTGGGTTAAAATTACAACTTTCGGAATCTTATTTATTCAACAACCATAACTTCTGCCCCAGTTTCCTTCTTGGGGGATTTTTTTGGATTTTTCTTTATTGTGACTGAACCTCAGTGAGGCTGCCTACGTACCCTTTCGGGATCAAGTCAGACGTAGTTCAGACTACGTCCGTATTCATTGTTGCATCTTGACTTCTCCCGATTTTTCTTTTCCTTTCTTTTTCTTTTTCTTTTCTTTTTCTTCTCTTTTTCTCTTCTTTTTTTTTCTTTTTTTTTCTTTTCTTTTGTTTCTCGCTCAATCCTCAATTTTTGTTATTGATTCCGAAAGAGGGATATGAAAGAAAATATAATATGGCTCAAAGGGGTATCAACGGGTAAAGTGTTTGGATAGCCGAATAAAATGCCTTCGTCATTCCAATCTTCAAAACCTACCAAGTACAAACTATCTTTCGACCGATTCACATATTTGCCTTCTGTCTTTGGCGATTCTCAATGCCATTGGGCGACAATCTCGATACCACGAATGGTTCCTTTAGCCTTGGGGTACTTTTGCCTTTGGCTTTAAACCAATGAAGCATGATGCATTTCCAAGGTATTTCTTTATGTTCTGTTTTCCCCCAATATTCACTTGATTCAGGTTTTACAGTATTCCAATATGTTTCATTTCTTTCGAGTATCATTACATCTTCAACATTGTTTCATTGCTAAATTAACTCTTAAAATCAGGCCGAGAATTGTGTGCAAGTCACGTTGCTAAAATCAGTATGAGAAGAAATACAAAGTGATTAGAAATGGAATGACTAGGAATGATGGGAAACAGAGAGTTGTATTAAACCGATGGGTTGAAACAACAAGATGAACAACAAAACGAACAGACTAGACTAGAATTACAAACCTAGACAACACTAAACAAATTTATTACTAAACAAAGCAAAGTGGAAAGATAGAAGGGTTTTGACTCTCAAGACAACGTCCGGATTACAACCCTGAAATAACCCGGGCAAAAGAGATGACACCAAAATGTACCACCAAAACTCCAAGAGACGGAGCGCCTTCCCAATTGACAAGCATGGCATCATAGCCACTGAATTCTGCATTAATGTTGCCAAGATCACTTTCTGTTTCAATATCTTCAACTTCAGTTGACCTCCCAAGAAGATTTTCATCACCCACGTCACCGGGCATCATTCCCACAAAATGTGCTTCGTTATGTGCAGGTAAAGGATTATGTGCAATGTTTTGGATGCCACTGCCTTGGACCACAATTATTCCTTCCTGAATCATTCTTTCTATCTCTATTTTCAAATCCCGACAACTTTCAACATCGTGCCCCGGGGCATTGGAGTGGTATTCACACCTTTTGGATGAGTCAAAACTTCTCGCACGTCGGTCCACCCGATTTGGAGGGATGGGTGCAATCACGCCACGTCGTTTTAGCTTCTCAAACAAGCTTGCATAGGACTCTCCGATTGGTGTAAAATTATCTTTCAACTTCTGTTCCTTTCCATACCCCTGGCTTGGATGTGGGTTATAAGGTATTTGAAAATTTTGCGGAGGCTGGTAAAGGTTTTGTGATGTTCGGGCTCGCTTTCTTGGGTGTTTTGAGGATTGAGCAACATACCGGACTGGATCAACAGAGTATATAGGGTTCTGAGGCGGGTAGTAATGCTTAAGAGGGTCATGGAAAACTTGATGAGGTTGTGTATACCTTTGAGATGTTCTCATGGGACCTCTTCTCGACCCTGACATCATCATGATTTCTTCATCACTCCCATACACATCACTAAATTCACTTTGGACATCCTGAGCCGCATCTTTGAGAGCTGCTTGACTTATAATTTTGCCTGTCTTAAGACCATCTTCCACCATTTCTCCCATTTTGATTATTTCTTCAAAGGAGTGACCAACTGCAAATATCATGTTTTGAAAGTAATCCGGCTCTTGAGCCTGAAGGAAAACAGTGGCCAACTCGTGATCATTCATGGGTGGCTTAGCTCTCACTGCCTGCTCTCTCCATTTGATGGCATATTCCCTGAAACTTTCAGTTGGTTTCTTTTTCGGTTTAGAAAGGGAAATGCGGTTTGGGGTGACGTCAATATTGTATTGAAACTGTTTGATAAAGGCTCGTGCCAAATCATCCCAGACGTGCCAACCAGATGCGTCCTGATCCCAAAACCATTCAGATGCTACTCCCGAAAGGCTTTCCCCAAAATAAGCCATAAACAATTCTTCTTTTCTTCCCACACCTCTCAATTGGTTGCAATACCTTTTCAGGTGGGCTATGGGGTTTCCGCGTCCATCATACTTTTCCAATTTGGGAACCTTGAAACCAGGCGGCAAGTGGACATCGGGGAACATACAAAGATCTCTGAAGGCAACACTCTTTTGACCTGCCATTTCTTGCATGTTTTTCAGCCGTTGTTCTAATCTCTTCAATCTTTGGGCCATTTCTTCTTGTACATTCTTTCGGGTAAGCTTCTCAACGTTTGCAGGAAGGTCAAACGAGTACGAGTGGTACTCGGGAGAGTGGTACTGTTCTTGCTGTATAGCAGATTGTGACTCATGGGAAGGCTGTCCTTGGCCATTGGCCCATGCTTGACGCATTTTGGTCATTTGTTGTTTCAATGCTCTATTTTCCTCAACCACAGTAGACCCTTGTTGAATTTTCTGACCCTGAGTCTCTTGAGCACTCGTAACAGCTTCAATGCCGGTTATCATTTTCCTTGGATCTTGCTTTCCAATTTACCACAACCAACCACCTCGACTTTCTGGATCAACAAAACGAAACCACCGGGTTAGCGTTGAGGTATTCCACTTATTGATTTCCTTTGTTTTTTTTTTCTGCTATTTTCTTTTCTTTTTCCCTTTTTGTGGTTTTTTTCATTTTTCCTCTTTTTTTTCTTTTGTAGTTTTTTTTTTCATTTTTTTTTCTTTTTGGTTATGGAAATGGTCGAATCCTATGTGGATTGCCTACGTATCATGACCCCGCATGAATCAGACCGAGCGTAGTTCTTGCAAATTAATGCAAGAAATAAAGAGATATTTATTTGATTTTTTTTCAAGGAAAATTATAGAAGCCGACTCCAACTACAAACTTGTGTAGGAGATTTCTACAAAAATAAGAATATTTTTCGTGTCAATTATGACTATTTTTACAAAATTGGCCACATAATGGCTTATTTGACAAAATGACTATTTTTGCAAAATTTATTTAAGAAAGATAAGCTTGAAATTTTTTTTTATCCTGTGGCTCATGTGGCATCGTTCGGCATCACCATAAACCAACACAAGACTATTTTTCATAAATTGGCCATGTAATGGCTTATTTAGACAAAGTGGCTCTTTTTGCAAAATTTATTTAAGATAGATAAACTTGAATTTTTTTTTTTTTATCGTGTTTCACATTTTGTACCGGAGATTTCTACAAAAAATAAGAATATTTTTGGCGTCAATTATGACTATTTCTACAAAATTGGCCACATAATGGCTTATTTGACAAAATGACTATTTTTGCAAAATTTATTTAAGAAATTTTTTTTTTTTTATCCTGTGGCTCATGGGGCATCGTTCGGCATCACCATAAACCAACACAAGACTATTTTTCATAAACTGGCCATGTAATGGCTTATTTAGACAAAGTGGCTCTTTTTGCAAAATTTATTTAAGAAAGATGCAAATTCAAAATTTTTTATCATGGGGCCTATGGGGCATCGTTCAGCACCGACACAGGCCAACACAAGACTAAGGAAGTTAAAAATGCAAAAATGTGGCTATTTCAGCAAAAACCCGGCCATGTAATGGCTTATTTGATAAAGTGGATATTTTTTGAAAAGTTGAGTGATGACTCAAACTTAATTTTTTGCGGATACATCTTTTCAACATTTCCGCGAGGGAATATTTCAAGGCTGTGTCCAAAATTATTTAAAATGATTCAAAGTGGCTATTCTTGCAAAAACGGCCTTCCGGTGTCCTTTTGAGGGACACTCGGCTTATTTTAAGCAAGAATAGCATCACCCGACTTATTTATAACAAAATCAAAAATTTGACATTTTTTTTTATTTTTGCAAAAGGGGTGTGAACCCGAACTTGATTTTTTGCGGCTATGGCCTTGCAACATTTCCCACAAAGAATATTTCAAGGCTCTGTGCTCGCAAATTATTAAAAATGATTCAAAGTGGCTATTTTTGCAAAAACAACCTTCCGGCGTCCTTTCGGAACATTCGGCTATTTACAAAAACGGCATCACTTTGATTTTATTGACAAACACACACACATTTTTTTTTTATTTTTTAAAAGGGGTGGTTGGACCCGATGAGGGTTGCCTACGTATCCCACCTAATGGCGAGAATCAAACCTGCGTAGTTCGGTCAGATTATTTGACCAATTATTTCAACAAAATTGTTCTACCTATTTTTCAAATTTTCTTTTCAAGTAATCGACAATATTTCGATATCTAAAATTTCTCTCTTTTTATTTTCAGGAATTTAGCCAATTAGCATAATAGGACAAATAAATGCAACATATAACATGCTCGGTCTTTTGGTTACCGGGTCACTTGTCCTAGACGGACCCAACCCCTGTGTTAAGTCCCCTAAGTCAGATATGATGCAAATAAACGTCCTAAATCTAGGCTCAATATCCTGATGTTTTCAATGGTACTAGACCGTGTACCCGAGCGGACAACTCGGATCGAGGAGGGGGCTACGTACCGGTGACCCGCGAGGTCGTCCGACTTAGTAACTTGTCTTGCCTCTTTTTCTTATTTTTGGTATGACATTAACAGAAAGAGGAGTCTCAACCAGTAAGCACATCCCTGGAGGTAAGAAGAGAAGGGTTTTCGGCACAATTTTTATAAATAGAGTTCACGTAATATCAAAGCGGTAAACATGTAGCACATTAATCAAAACATATAATGAAATCAAATATAAGCAAAAACAACAATTTAACTGAGCTCGAATTCTTACACCCTGAACCGAAGTTCTGGGTTACTTATCCCCAGCAGAGTCGCCAGAGCTGTCACACCTCCCTTTTTTACTACCCCACACACTTAAAGCGTATAAATACACTTGTAGGGTATACCCCGACGTTCAATTACCCGAAAACGGATAAAATGGCGTAAGGGAAGGAGTTTTTCCAATTAAAGGACAATCGGTTCGGGATTTTATTAGAGATTAATCAGAGTCGCCACTTGGGAATGACAATGGTGTCCCAAGTCACCGGTTAATCCCGAATCCGAGGAATTTTGACTCTTATATATGTCTGCGAAGCAAAGATCCGGATAAGGAACTCTGTTAACCCGAGAGAAGGTGTTAGGCACTCCCGGATTCCGTGGTTTTAGCACGGTCGCTCCACTGTCGTTCTTGACTTTTGTTTGACTTAATTATAGGTTTTAACAACATAATGTGCTTTTAAGTTAAATATTACTTTTAAGGAATTTGCGGTATCGCGAAAACACGCCTCAAGTCATACCGCAACCAGTACGCCTATGACTTTTGGTGTATTTCAGTTTTACCGAGAGTTGGATTTGAGTCGCACCAAGTGCGCACTCGTTCATAGGAAGGTATATTAAAACCGTGCCTTAAGATAGTCTATATCGGCTTTTAACTTTGGGAGAGGCTATGGAATTCGCTATTAGCCTCTCCGGTTCTATTATGTTATTCTATTACTAAATGGGGGCCCCGGTGTTTGTTATTCGGGCGAGGCTCATCCCAATTTTTCATTAAAGGATACTAGTATTTGGCTACGTTTTCTATATTTGTTCTTTCCCTAATCGTATTCACACAAGTGTTCCAGGCCCATATGATTTCTGTTATTTAATGGGGACTGGTTCTCATTGAAGCTTTACACTAACATTACATCGACCCAGGCCTTGAAGGCCCAGGTATTTACTGAACTTTGGGTCGTTAGCCAATTGGCTACATACCATAATTCGGGCTCACGCCTAGAATCAAGCCCAAACAAAAATGGAACTACATTGAAAATAAACAAACGAAGATGCACATTTTTGATCAATAAGAAATTCACAAGCATTTTATTTATATCAGATGTACATAAAATAACGATTCTAAATCAATGGTCTTCTGTACAGGCTTGATGAAACTATAATCACTATCAATTTACAGAAATAATATTAATACAATTAATTACTGGTTAAAAGTTTAATACCAATTCTAAGAAGTCTGTTTGATTATATTGGAAACCTACGGAACAGTTAAACTAATTATCTACAGGTGATCTAAGACTAAGTGATTAACTAAACATACATAGTTATATTGTCGACTTTACTATGATTTAAACCTGATTAGTATCATAAACCCAATTGCAAGCTAGTTATCAGATCCTCTAACTGTGATTCCCCTTTTTTTGAACTTGTTTGTATCAATACACTAATTTAAAAATATGACTAACTACTGATGACAATGTGAATCAGACTTGTTTGACAATCTTAAAAACCAGTTTCACCCTAAGTGTTACTTCATCCGATTATTTCCTTTTAAAACTTATTCGAAACTGGATATCGACGAAATATACTAATTACGTGAGCATTGACTGTTGTCGACTCATGTGGTTGCTAACAAACTTCGTTTTAGATGTTTTGCCTAATTAACTAGGTGAGGTGTTACTTACTACTACTACTATTGTCATGACCCGGATTTTCCCCCAACATCGGGATCGTGATGGCGCCTACTCGTGGTAGCTAGGCAAGCCACTGTATTCATACTATCCTGTTTTTAACAAAATTTTAATTAAATAAATGCGGAATAACAAATCACACGGTGAAAATCATACTGAAATCCTCTACCCAAGACGTGGAGTCACCAACTCACAAACTACTATGGAATACTACACATAAAAGTCTGAAAGAAATATAACATAATTCTGTTTGTCTCGGAACAATGAGACTACGGCTATTAACATAAATAAAGAAAGAGACGCCGGGCCTGCGGACGTCTGCAAGCTACCTCGGTCTCAAATATGATCAACTCCCACGCAATCTATTTACTCCTGCTGCTGCTCCTGATCGTAACCTGGACCTGTGCAAAAACGCACAGAAGTGTAGCATCAGCACAACCGACCCCATGTCTGGTAAGTGCCTGGCCTATCCCGGCGAAGTAGTGACAAGCCTAGGACCAGACACTCACATAAACCTGTGCAATTCAATATATATATATATGTGTACCACAAAATAACAAGAAATAATCAAGTATTAACACAATAAGGAATATCTTAAAGAATTCAACAATTAACCACAGTTAATAATTTCACAAGGAAAAAAAAAGTGTAATGTAAACACAAGTAATATCAATTGAAGGAATAGCAGACAGTTGCACGGCATCACCCTTCGTGCTTTTACTCTCATCCTCACCAAATAAGCAAATAAAGTACACGGCATCACCCTTCGTGCTTTTACTCTCATCCTCACATCCATGGTACGGCATGATCCTTCGTACATGGTTCAATAATAGGGCACGGCATGATCCTTCGTGCATAAATAAATAAATAAACATGGCACGGCATCACCCTTCGTGCATTATCACTCTTCCTCACCCAAATAACAATCAAATAAGTTCACAAGGAAAACAAGGTATAATGGAAACACAAATAATATCAAGTCAAGAAATGACAAACAATTGCATGGCATCACCCAAATAAAATATAATGGAAAAACAAGTAATATCAAGTCAAGGAATAGCAAACAATTGCACGGCATCACCCTTCGTGCTTTTACTCTCATCCTCACCAAATAAACAAATAAAGTACACGGCATCACCCTTCGTGCTTTTACTCTCATCCTCACATCCATAAGTACGGCATGATCCTTCATACATGGTTCAATAACAGGGCACGGCATGATCCTTCGTGCATAATCAATAAATAAACATGGCACGGCATTAACCTTCGTGCATAATCAATAATAAACATGGCACGGCATCACCCTTCGTGCATTATCTCTCTTCCTCACCCAAATAACAATCACGGTTAAGGGCAAAGAAAGAAACAACAATTCATAAATCGTCCCATCAAGGGCAATCAATAATTATCTTCACAACAAGTCCCAACAAGGGAAAACAATAACATTTCATCTGTAATATATCTCAAAATAATCATTTTTCAACGACTCACGGTCATACTAGACGCCAGTGTATGGATGCTCGTCACCACGACCCATACACCGCACTCGATCACATAACACATAACACATAATCCTATTCCCTCAAGCTAGGATAGAACAAACACTTACCTCGAGTGCTTATGAACAATTCAATCCGTGGATATGTCTTTTCTTTCAATTTGGCTCCAATTCAACCGTATCTATACACAATTGATTTAATATCATCAATTTTACTCAACAAACTAATTCTTAAGACCAAATACAACTTTTACAACATTCTGCCATGAATAGTGAATTTCAACCCCGGGCCCACATGGTCGGAATTCGGGGTTAGGACCAAAATCCGGTTACCCATCCCCCCACGAGTTCATGTATATAATTTGTTTCAAAATCGGACCTCAATTCGAGGTCCAATTCCCCAATTTATGAAAAACCCTATTTTCTAACAAAAACAAGAATTTTACCATGAAAACATTTGATTTCTAATGAAAAACATGTTTAATGATGTTAGGAATTGAAAGAATTAAGTAAAAAGTGACTTACAATCGTTTTGATGAAGAAGAAATCCTTGAAGAGTCGCAAATGGGCGCTTTGGTTTGTGAAAAATGAAGAAATGACTGAAATTCGTGTTTTTCAGGTCTCTGTGTTCGCATTTGCGAACATGGGTTCGCAATTGCGAACCCCGACCAATTTCTGGAGTTTGAAAAAATAAGCTAAGGGTGGGAAGTTCGCATTTGCGAACATTTGTTCGCATTTGCGAAGCCAAGGCATACTGGGAGGTTCGCATTTGCGACATAATGTTCGCATTTGCGAACAAGGCTCCTTCGCATTTGCGAAGAAGGCTTCGCATTTGCGAAGCATGGCTTAGCAGTGAAGGCATCGCATTTGCGAATAATGCTTCGCATTTGCGAAGCATGGCTTGGCAGTGAAGGCATCGCATTTGCGAATAATGCTTCGCATTTGCGAAGCATGGCTTGGCAGTGAAGGCCTCGCATTTGCGAGGTTATGTTCGCAATTGCGAACCCAAGCCTTCCTGGACGCCCTTCGCATTTGCGATCAAGGGTTCGCATTTGCGAACCCTGCCTTGGTCTGTCACCTTCGCAATTGCGAGAAATTCTTCGCAATTGCGAAGCCAACAGCTGGGTGAAAAAAACCAGCAGTTCAAAATTCAGATTTTCATCCAACGGCCTATCAAATCTTTACCCGAGCCCCCGGGCTCCAAACCAAACATGTACACAACCTCAAAAACACATTATGGACTTGTTCGTGCGATCATATCGCCAATAACACTTCGTTTTAATCAAATCGAGCCTCAATCTCATGATTTTCATACTTTTGATTTTCAAAACTTCTTAACTTGGAACTCAAGGTCCAAAACATCTCAAACGACATCCAAATGTCACCAAACTTTACGGAAATCACATATATAATATTTAAGACTTGTACCGGGCGTCGGAACCAAAATACGAGCCCGATACCAAGGTCTATTAATTTATTTCCTTTAATAATTGCATCAAAAACAATTTCACATAAAAATTC
Organism: Nicotiana noctiflora; assembly: GCA_032618575.1. Taxonomy (NCBI): domain Eukaryota; kingdom Viridiplantae; phylum Streptophyta; class Magnoliopsida; order Solanales; family Solanaceae; genus Nicotiana; species Nicotiana noctiflora. The sequence continues at coordinate 100,800 of JASVEL010005747.1, forward strand.
ATAACTTGGGCTCTAGGCCTCAGAATTCGACTCCGGACACATGTCCAAGTCTCATATTTTCCTACGGACCTCTCGGGACCATCCAATCTCGGGTCCGGATCCGTTTACCAAAAATGTTGACCGAAGTCAACCATATCAATATTAATATCATTTTTATCCAAATTTCTCATAGAATTCATATTTTCTATCACAAAATCTTTCCGGCTACATGCCCGGATCGTGCACATAAATCGAGGCAACATAGAATGAGGTTTTCAAGGCCTCGGAAGCTCGAAATGATTAATAAAATAAGTGATGACCCTTTGGGTCGTCACAATCTCCACCTCTAAAACAACCGTTCGTCCTCGAACGGACAAAAGAAAGAAGTACCGAGTCAGGAAACAAGTGTGGGTAACGGCTCCGCATATCAGACTCGGACTCCCAGGTCGATGCCTCAGGAGGCTGACCTCTCCACTGAACACGCACAGAAGGATAACTCTTCGACCTCAACTGTCGAACCCGCCGGTCTAGAATAGCCACCGGCTCCTCCTCGTAAGATAGATCATTGTCCAATTGGACAGTACTGAAGTCTAACACATGTGTGGGATCGCCGTGGTATCTCCGAAGCATAGATACGTGAAAAACTGGATGCACGGCTGATAAGCTAGGCGGCAAAGCTAATCCGTAAGCCACCCCTCCCACTCTGTCTAGAATCTCAAATGGGCCAATATACCTAGGGCTGAGCTTGCCCTTCTTCCCAAACCTCATCACGCCCTTCATAGGCGACACCCGGAGCAATACTCGTTCACCAACCATGAAATCTACATCTCGAACCTTACGATCCGCATAAGTCTTCTGCCTGGACTGAGCTGAACGCAATCTCTCCTGAATTGTCTTGACCTTATCCAAGGCCTCCTGAACTAAGTCTGTACCTAACAACCGAGCCTCTTCCGGTTCAAACCATCCAACCGGTGATCGACATCGCCTACCATACAACGCCTCATACGGAGCCATCTGGATGCTAGACTGGTAACTGTTATTGTAGGCGAACTCTGCTAATGGCAGAAACCGGTCCCACGAGCCTCCGAAATCAATAACACAGGCTCGAAGCATGTCCTCTAGAATCTGAATAGTCCTTTCGGACTGGCCATCCGTCTGAGGATGAAATGCCGTACTCAACTGAACCTGGGTGCCTAACTCCTGCTGGACCGCTCTCCAGAACCGCGAGGTAAACTGCGTACCCCGATCAGAGATAATAGATACCGGCACCCCATGGAGACGAACAATCTCCCTAATGTAAACCTCCGCTAACCTCTCCGACGAGTAGGAGACAGATACTGGAATAAAGTGTGCTGATTTGGTCAGTCTATCAACAATGACCCAAATAGCATCAAATTTCCTCCGAGTCAAAGGAAGTCCAGTAACGAAGTCCATAGTGATCCGCTCCCATTTCCACTCGGGAATTTCAATCCTCTGGAATACACCACCAGGTCTCTGGTGCTCATATTTCACCTGCCGACAATTTAGACACCGAGCGACATACGCAACGATATCTTTCTTCATTCTGCGCCACCAATAGTGTTGCCGTAAGTCCTGGTACATCTTCGCGGCGCCTGGGTGAATAGAATACCGCGAACCGTGGGCCTCCGCTAAGATCAACTCTCGAATCCCTTCAACATTGGGCACACAAACTCGACCCTGCAATTTCAATACCCCATCATCATCTAGGTTTACCCGTGTGGCACCTCCCCGCTGTACTGTATCTCTCAACTCACGCAAATGAGGATCATCAAATTGCCTCTCACGGATACGCTCTAATAATGAAGAACGAACGACCGTGCAGGCTAACACCCTGCTAGGCTCAGAAATGTCTAATCTCACGAACCGGTTGGCTAAGGCCTGGACATCTAAAGCAATTGGCCTCTGATTGACTGGAATATAAACAAGACTGCCCATACTGGCTGACTTCCTACTCAAAGCGTCAGCCACCACGTTTGCTTTTTCCCCGATGATATAAAAAGGTGACATCATAATCTTTCCGCAATACCAACCACCTTCTCTGCCTCAAATTCAACTCTTTTGTTTAAACAAATACTGAAGACTCTTATGATCGGTGTATACTTCACATACTACACCATACAAATAATGCCTCCGGATCTTCAATGCGTGAATAATCGCCGCAAATTCTAGATCATGCACTGGGTAATTCTTTTCAGGCATCTTTAACTGCCTCGAAGCATAGGCAATAACCTTGCCATCCTGCATTAACACTGCACCAAGCCCAATACGGAAAGCATCACAATAATCAGTATAAGGTCCCGCACTTGTGGGTAAAATCAATACCGGTGCTGTAGTCATGGCTGTCTTGAGCTTTTTAAAGCTCGCCTCATATTCATCTGATTATTCAAATTGAACACCTTTCTGTGTCAATCTGGTCAGTGGGGTTGCAATAGATGAAAACCCCTCGCCGATAATAACCCGCTAATCCCAAGAAACTCCAAATCTTTGTGGCTGATGTTAGTCTAGGTCAGTCCTTGACTGCCTCAATCTTCTTCGGATCAACCTAAATACCTGCTGCCGTCACAATATGACCCAGGAAATGCAACTGAACTTAGCCAAAATTCACACTTCAAAATTTTTGCATATAGTTGGCTATCTTTCAGAGTCTGCAAAGTCACTCTGAGATGTTGCGCATGCTCCTCATGACTGCAGGAGTATGTCAATATGGAAATAATGAAGACTACAACGAACAAGTCTAAATAAGGCACGAACACACTCATGCGTATGCACATATCCATGACTCTGAAGTCTGGCCATAAGAGTTATTCTTAAATTACAACATTGTCAATTAACCCTGTTATCAAATACCTTATTCTACAAATCCCACTTTACTCAGAATGAGGTATGGTGACCTCGTGATTATTTTCCCGAATTAATGCGTCATATTTATCCTTACCCGGTGCTCGTCTCAAAGGCTAAGCTCAACGGTTTCAAAATAGAAATGGCTAATATGAATAGAAACTATACAAGAATTGTGAAATAGTCCTAACGGGCATGACTCTTATTTACGAATGCGATACGAAAGTATTAATTCATAAAAGAAGAATTTTAAACACATAAACTCTTACTACCAGGACCCAGTCCTCATATGATATCCACCGCAACTTGAAGCTCGGCTTAGAAATATTTCACATTATGCCAAAAATTGGAGGATCTCATCCTCAACTCTGAATCACAGTGCTTGCACATCATATAATCTGAAATTTTTCATTTCATTTCTTTCTTCGTTTCAATAATTGTCCGTCAAAGATAATCACGACATAAAATGAACCCTCATACTGATAGGGCACACAATTAACGATTAAAATTAGTTATTCCGAGAATTATATCAAAACATACTGTAATAAGTAATATAAAGTCACTCATAGTCTCATGGATATTTAGTAACTAACACCTAATAATAGGGATGTCTATCCTCATGTAATATCTCAACGGGAGTATTTCCCTAAGTAGTATGATTACGATGCTCGCTCACGAATGGAGCATGTTAAACAGACTCGCCTAAATTTTCTTTCAAAAACCAAATCAAATTAAGGGAAAATTATTTGTTTATAACAATCTGAATTACACACGTGATGACGCCATCTGGTGTAATGACCTCCCTCATACCATAAAAAGTATATCAATGGTTAGGTCTCCACCTCTAGGATTTTCACCTCCACCTCTAACATCCTGACCTATACATCTGGCTGGCCATGTAGGATAAATATTAACTGCAATGGAGCGTGTAGCCTGAGTGCTTTCCTAAAATTGTATTTCTCCAAAAATTCCACATTCACAGCAATTCCTTTAAGGCTCAGTTAACTTGTTGTTCATGACAATATATATTCGAACACGGTCATTGTGACTTGGTACAACCGTTCAGATCACACATACTACATATTGCAGAGAATCTCGGGGTGACGTCTTCGGAACATTTTCTTAAAATAGAGTTTAGTAGATAGCGTTGCGTTGGCCGGCTTGCCCTCTTCGTAGGCTTGACACAAACATTGGCTATGTTGGCTTACACTGTTGAGCTACCCCGTTTACTCATATACTCTTCGTCATTCTCCGGGGGCGATCCTTACCCCATGAAAAGAACCAACCTTAAATATGTATAAATTATTTGGAGGACATTTCCATACCATATATATATACATTCCAATAACTCATCATATTTGTCCTTCACAACTCCAACACATCGACCGGACGTCAAGGTCCGTTGAAACCCAACACGATTTATTAGGTGATCATCTCCTGATATAATTGCGTCTTCCGTTGGGACCATAACTTGTGTGGTAAATACATTATCTTCCCACTACTTCTGTGTGCCTTCTGTAGCACAGTAAAATGAACTCCTCGCATTCGACTATTCCCACGTTCTGTAATTCCTCATAAGAACTGTCAAGCACAATCTCGTGGGTTCTCAAAAGATGCACCGCTGAAGGTGGCAGCGAAGACTTTGGTGAAACTTGTCCTCCGTAAAGCTTTTGAAGGAATAGTTGATCTATCACCAGCCTGTGCCATTGTTCGGCTGGATAAACGGTACGTGACTACGCCATTCGTGGGAAGACAAGAGTGGAAATTTAACTTAACACTTTGAAGAACAAATTCGCACGATAAGAAAGAACAAATGAGAGACTCTTTCCTAACTCAATAGACTCTGGAGGACAAGTACAGACGTCTCCGTACCTACCTCTCAAACTCTACTAAGCTTGTTCGTGAGTGGTGAGACCTATGTAACCTAGAGCTCCGATACCAACTTGTCACGACCCGGATTTTCCCCCAACATCGGGATCGTGATGGCGCCTACTCGTGGTAGCTAGGCAAGCCACTGTATTCATACTATCCTGTTTTTAACAAAATTTTAATTAAATAAATGCGGAATAACAAATCACACGGTGAAAATCATACTGAAATCCTCTACCCAAGACGTGGAGTCACCAACTCACAAACTACTATGGAATACTACACATAAAAGTCTGAAAGAAATATAACATAATTCTGTTTGTCTCGGAACAATGAGACTACAGCTATTAACATAAATAAAGAAAGAGACGCCGGGCCTGCGGACGTCTGCAAGCTACCTCGGTCTCAAATATGATCAACTCCCACGCAATCTATTTACTGCTGCTGCTGCTCCTAATCGTAACCTGGACCTGTGCAAAAACGCACAGAAGTGTAGCATCAGCACAACCGACCTCATGTGCTGGTAAGTGCCTGGCCTATCCCGGCGAAGTAGTGACAAGCCTAGGACCAGACACCCACATAAACCTGTGCAATTCAATATATATATATATATATGTGTACCACAAAATAACAAGAAATAATCAAGTATTAACACAATAAGGAATATCTTAAAGAATTCAACAATTAACCACGGTTAATAATTTCACAAGGAAAAACAAAGTGTAATGTAAACACAAGTAATATCAAGTCAAGGAATAGCAAACAATTGCACGGCATCACCCTTCGTGCTTTTACTCTCATCCTCACCAAATAAGCAAATAAAATACACGGCATCACCCTTCGTGCTTTTACTCTCATCCTCACATCCATGGTACGGCATGATCCTTCGTACATGGTTCAATAATAGGGCACGACATGATCCTTCGTGCATAAATAAATAAATAAACATGGCACGGCATCACCCCTTCGTGCATTATCACTCTTCCTCACCCAAATAACAATCAAATAAGTTCACAAGGAAAACAAGGTATAATGGAAACACAAATAATATCAAGTCAAGAAATGACAAACAATTGCATGGCATCACCCAAATAAAATATAATGGAAAAACAAGTAATATCAAGTCAAGGAATAGCAAACAATTGCACGGCATCACCCCTTCGTGCTTTTACTCTCATCCTCACCAAATAAACAAATAAAGTACACGGCATCACCCTTCGTGCTTTTACTCTCATCCTCACATCCATAGTACGGCATGATCCTTCGTACATGGTTCAATAACAGGGCACGGCATGATCCTTCGTGCATAATCAATAAATAAACATGGCACGGCATTAACGTTCGTGCATAAATAAATAAAAACATGGCACGGCATCACCCTTCGTGCATTATCTCTCTTCCTCACCCAAATAACAATCACAGTTAAGGGCAAAGAAAGAAACAGAAATTCATAAACCGTCCCATCAAGGGCAATCAATAATTTTCTTCACAACAAGTCCTAACAAGGAAGAACAATAACAATTCATCTTGTAATATATCTCAAATAATCATTTTTCCAACGACTCACGGTCATACTAGACGCCAGTGTATGGATGCTCGTCACCACAGCCCATACACCGCACTCGATCACATAACACATAACACATAATCCTATTCCCTCGAGCTAGGATAGAACAAACACTTACCTCGAGTGCTTATGAACAATTCAATCCGTGGATATGTCTTTTCTTTCAATTTGGCTCCAATTCAACCGTATCTATACACAATTGATTTAATATCATCAATTTTACTCAACAAACTAATTCTTAAGACCAAATACAACTTTTACAACATTCTGCCCGGAATAGTGAATTTCAACCCCGGGCCCACATGGTCGGAATTCGGGGTTATGACCAAAATCCGGTTACCCATCCCCCCACGAGTTCATGTATATAATTTGTTTCAAAATCGGACCTCAATTCGAGGTCCAATTCCCTAATTTATGAAAAACCCTATTTTCTAACAAAAACAAGAATTTTACCATGAAAACATTTGATTTCTAATGAAAAACATGTTTAATGATGTTAGGAATTGAAAGAATTAAGTAAAAAGTGACTTACAATCGTTTTGATGAAGAAGAAATCCTTGAAGAGTCGCAAATGGGCGCTTTGGTTTGTGAAAAATGAAGAAATGACTGAAATTCGTGTTTTTCAGGTCTCTGTGTTCGCATTTGCGAACATGGGTTCGCAATTGCGAACCCCGACCAATTTCTGGAGTTTGAAAAAATAAGCTAAGGGTGGGAAGTTCGCATTTGCGAACATTTGTTCGCATTTGCGAAGCCAAGGCATACTGGGAGGTTCGCATTTGCGACATAATGTTCGCATTTGCGAACAAGGCTCCTTCGCATTTGCGAAGAAGGCTTCGCATTTGCGAAGCATGGCTTAGCAGTGAAGGCATCGCATTTGCGAATAATGCTTCGCATTTGCGAAGCATGGCTTGGCAGTGAAGGCATCGCATTTGCGAATAATGCTTCGCATTTGCGAAGCATGGCTTGGCAGTGAAGGCCTCGCATTTGCGAGGTTATGTTCGCAATTGCGAACCCAAGCCTTCCTGGACGCCTTCGCATTTGCGATCAAGGGTTCGCATTTGCGAACCCTGCCTTGGTCTGTCACCTTCGCAATTGCGAGAAATTCTTCGCAATTGCGAAGCCAACAGCTGGGTGAAAAAAAAACCAGCAGTTCAAAATTCAGATTTTCATCCAACGGCCTATCAAATCTTTACCCGAGCCCCCGGGCTCCAAACCAAACATGTACACAACCTCAAAAACACATTATGGACTTGTTCGTGCGATCATATCGCCAATAACACTTCGTTTTAATCAAATCGAGCCTCAATCTCATGATTTTCATACTTTTGATTTTCAAAACTTCTTAACTTGGAACTCAAGGTCCAAAACATCTCAAACGACATCCAAATGTCACCAAACTTTACAGAAATCACATATATAATATTTAAGACTTGTACCGGGCGTCGGAACCAAAATACGAGCCCGATACCAAGGTCTATTAATTCATTTCCTTTAATAATTGCATCAAAAACAATTTCACATAAAAATTCATAACTTGGGCTCTAGGCCTCAGAATTCGACTCCGGACACATGTCCAAGTCTATATTTTCCTACGGACCTCTCGGGACCATCCAATCTCGGGTCCGGATCCGTTTACCAAAAATGTTGACCGAAGTCAACCATATCAATATTAATATCATTTTTATCCAAATTTCTCATAGAATTCATATTTTCTATCACAAAATCTTTCCGGCTACATGCTCGGATCGTGCACGTAAATCGAGGCAACATAGAATGAGGTTTTCAAGGCCTCGGAAGCTCGAAATTTATTAATAAAATAAGTGATGACCCTTTGGGTCGTCACAATCTCCACCTCTAAAACAACCGTTCGTCCTCGAACGGACAAAAGAAAGAAGTACCGAGTCAGGAAACAAGTGTGGGTAACGGCTCCGCATATCAGACTCGGACTCCCAGGTCGATGCCTCAGGAGGCTGACCTCTCCACTGAACACGCACAGAAGGATAACTCTTCGACCTCAGCTGTCGAACCTGCCGGTCTAGAATAGCCACCGGCTCCTCCTCGTAGGATAGATCATTGTCCAATTGGACGGTACTGAAGTCTAACACATGTGTGGGATCGCCGTGGTATCTCCGAAGCATAGATACGTGAAAAACTGGATGCACGGCTGATAAGCTAGGCGGCAAAGCTAATCCGTAAGCCACCCCTCCCACTCTGTCTAGAATCTCAAATGGGCCAATATACCTAGGGCTGAGCTTGCCCTTCTTCCCAAACCTCGTCACGCCCTTCATAGGCGACACCGGAGCAATACTCGTTCACCAACCATGAAATCTACATCTCGAACCTTACGATCCGCATAAGTCTTTTGCCTAGGCTGAGCTGAACGCAATCTCTCCTGAATAGTCTTGACCTTATCCAAGGCCTCCTGAACTAAGTCTGTACCTAACAACCGAGCCTCTCCCGGTTCAAACCATCCAGCCGGTGATCGACATCGCCTACCATACAACGCCTCATACGGAGCCATCCGGATGCTAGATTGGTAGCCGTTATTGTAGGCGAACTGCGCTAATGGCGAGACCGGTCCCACGAGCCTCCGAAATCAATAACACGAGGCTCGAAGCATGTCCTCGAGAATCCGAATAGTCCTCTCGGACCGGCCATCCGTCCGAGGATGAAATGCTGTACTCAGTTGAACCTGGGTGCCTAACTCTCGCCGAACCGATCTCCGGAACCGCGAGGTAAGCTGCGTACCCCGATCAGAGATAATAGATACCGGCACCCCATGGAGACGAACAATCTCCCTAATGTAAACCTCCGCTAACCTCTCCGACGAGTAGGAGACGGATAACTGGAATAAAGTGTGCTGATTTGGTCGGTCTATCAACAATGACCCAAATAGCATCAAATTTCCTCCGAGTCAAAGGAAGTCCAGAGTAACGAAGTCCATAGTGATCCGCTCCCATTTCCACTCGGGAATTTCAATCCTATGGAATACACCACCGGGTCTCTGGTGCTCATATTTCACCTGTCGACAATTTAGACACCGAGCGACATACGCAACGATATCTTTCTTCATTCTGCGCCACCAATAGTGTTGCCGTAAGTCCCGGTACATCTTCGCGGCACCTGGGTGAATAGAATACCGCGAACTGTGGGCCTCTGCTAAGATCAACTCTCGAATTCCTTCGACATTGGGCACACAAACTCGACCCTGCAATTTTAATACCCCATCATCATCTAGATTTACCTGTGTGGCACCTCCCCGCTGTACTGTATCTCTCAACTCACGCAAATGAGGATCATCAAATTGCCTCTCACGGATACGCTCTAATAATGAAGAACGAGCGACCGTGCAGGCTAATACCCTGCTAGGCTCAGAAATGTCTAATCTCACGAACCGGTTGGCTAAGGCCTGGACATCTAGAGCTAATGGTCTCTGATTGACCGGAATATATGCAAGACTGCCCATACTGGCTGACTTCCTACTCAAAGCGTCAGCCACCACGTTTGCTTTTTCCCTGATGATATAAAAAGGTAACATCATAATCTTTCTGCAATACCAGCCACCTTCTTTGCCTCAAATTCAACTCTTTTGTTTAAACAAATACTGAAGACTCTTATGATCGGTGTATACTTCACATACTACACCATACAAATAATGCCTCCGGATCTTCAATGCGTGAATAATCGCCGCAAATTCTAGATCATGCACTGGGTAATTCTTTTCATGCATCTTCAATTGCCTCGAAGCATAGGCAATAACCTTGCCATCCTGCATTAACACTGCACCAAGCCCAATACGGAAAGCATCACAATAATCAGTATAAGGTCCCGCACTTGTGGGTAAAATCAATACCGGTGCTGTAGTCATGGTTGTCTTGAGCTTTTGAAAGCTCGCCTCACATTCATCTGACTATTCAAATTGAACACCTTTCTGTGTCAATCTGGTCAGTGGGGTTGCAATAGATGAAAACCCCTCGCCGATAATAACCCGCTAATCCCAAGAAACTCCAAATCTCTGTGGTTGATGTTAGTCTAGGTCAGTCCTTGACTGCCTCAATCTTCTTCGGATCAACCTAAATACCTGCTGCCGTCACAATATGACCCAGGAAATGCAACTGAACTTAGCCAAAATTCACACTTCAAAATTTTTTTTTGCATATAGTTGGCTATCTTTCAGAGTCTGCAAAGTCACTCTGAGATGTTGCGCATGCTCCTCATGACTGCAGGAGTATGTCAATATGGAAACAATGAAGACTACAACGAACAAGTCTAAATAAGGCACGAACACACTCATGCGTATGCACATATCCATGACTCTGAAGTCTGGCCATAAGAGTTATTCTTAAATTACAACATTGTCAATTAACCCTGTTATCAAATACCTTATTCTACAAATCCCACTTTACTCAGAATGAGGTATGGTGACCTCGTGATTATTTTCCCGAATTAATGCGTCATATTTATCCTTACCTGGTGCTCGTCTCAAAGGCTAAGCTCAACGGTTTCAAAATAGAAATGGCTAATATGAATAGAAACTATACAAGAATTGTGAAATAGTCCTAACGGGCATGACTCTTATTTACGAATGCGATACGAAAGTATTAATTCATAAAAGAAGAATTTTAAACACATAAACTCTTACTACCAGGACCCAGTCCTCATATGATATCCACCGCAACTTGAAGCTCGGCTTAGAAATATTTCACATTATGCCAAAAATTGGAGGATCTCATCCTCAACTCTGAATCACAGTGCTTGCACATCATATAATCTGAAATTTTTCATTTCATTTCTTTCTTCCTTTCAATAATTGTCCGTCAAAGATAATCACGACATAAAATGAACCCTCATACTGATAGGGCACACAATTAACGATTAAAATTAGTTATTCCGAGAATTATATCAAAACATACTGTAATAAGTAATATAAAGTCACTCATAGTCTCATGGATATTTAGTAACTAACACCTAATAATAGGGATGTCTATCCTCATGTAATATCTCAACGGGAGTATTTCCCTAAGTAGTATGATTACGATGCTCGCTCACGAATGGAGCATGTTAAACAGACTCGCCTAAATTTTCTTTCAAAAACCAAATCAAATTAAGGGAAAATTATTTGTTTATAACAATCTGAATTATACACGTGATGACACCATTTGGTGTAATGACCTCCCTCTTACCATAAAAAGTATATCAATGGTTGGGTCTCCACCTCTAGGATTTTCACCTCCACCTCTAACATCATGACCTATACATCTGGCTGGCCATGTAGGATAAATATTAACTGCAATGGAGCGTGTAGCCTGAGTGCTTTCCTAAAATTATATTTCTCCAAAAATTCCACATTCACGGCAATTCCTTTAAGGCTCAGTTAACTTGTTGTTCATGACAATATATATTCGAACACAGTCATTGTGACTTGGTACAACCGTTCAGATCACACATACTACATATTGCAGAGAATCTCGGGGGTGACGTCTTCGGAACATTTTCTTAAAATAGAGTTTAGTAGATAGCGTTGCGTTGGCCGACTTTCCCTCTTCGTAGGCTTGACACAAACATTGACGGCCAATTCTTAACACTGTTGAGCTACCCCATTTACTCATATACTCTTCGTCATTCTCTGGGGGCGATCCTTACCCCATGAAAAGAACCAACCTTAAATATGTATAAATTATTTGGAGGACATTTCCATACCATATATATATACATTCCAATAACTCATCATATTTGTCCTTCACAACTCCAACACATCGACCGGACGTCAAGGTCCGTTGAAACCCAACACGATTTATTAGGTGATCATCTCCCGATATAATTGCGTCTTCCGTTGGGACCATAACTTGTGTGGTAAATACATTATCTTCCCACTACTTCTGTGTGCCTTCCGTAGCACAGTAAAATGAACTCCTCGCATTCGACTATTCCCACGTTCTGTAATTCCTCATAAGAACTGTCAAGCACAATCTCGTGGGTTCTCAAAAGATGCACCGCTGAAGGTGGCAGCGAAGACTTTGGTGAAACTTGTCCTCCGTAAAGCTTTTGAAGGAATAGTTGATCTATCACCAGCCTGTGCCATTGTTCGGCTGGATAAACGGTACGTGACTACGCCATTCGTGGGAAGACAAGAGTGGAAATTTAACTTAACACTTTGAAGAACAAATTCGCACGATAAGAAAGAACAAATGAGAGACTCTTTCCTAACTCAATAGACTCTGGAGGACAAGTACAGACGTCTCCGTACCTACCTCTCAAACTCTACTAAGCTTGTTCGTGAGTGGTGAGACCTATGTAACCTAGAGCTCTGATACCAACTTGTCACGACCCGGATTTTCCCCCAACATCGGGATCGTGATGGCGCCTACTCGTGGTAGCTAGGCAAGCCACTGTATTCATACTATCCTGTTTTTAACAAAATTTTAATTAAATAAATGCGGAATAACAAATCACACGGTGAAAATCATACTGAAATCCTCTACCCAAGACGTGGAGTCACCAACTCACAAACTACTATGGAATACTACACATAAAAGTCCGAAGGAAATATAACATAATTCTGTTAGTCTCGGAACAATGAGACTACAGCTATTAACATAAATAAAGAAAGAGACGCCGGGCCTGCGGACGTCTGCAAGCTACCTCGGTCTCAAATGTGATCAACTCCCACGCAATCTATTTACTGCTGCTGCTGCTCCTGATCGTAACCTGGACCTGTGCAAAAATGCACAGAAGTGTAGCATCAGCACAACCGACCCCATGTGTTGGTAAGTGCCTGGCCTATCCCGGCGAAGTAGTGACAAGCCTAGGACCAGACACCCACATAACCTGTGCAATTCAATATATATATATATGTGTACCACAAAATAACAAGAAATAATCAAGTATTAACACAATAAGGAATATCTTAAAGAATTCAATAATTAACCACAGTTAATAATTTCACAAGGAAAAACAAAGTGTAATGTAAACACAAGTAATATCAATTGAAGGAATAGCAGACAGTTGCACGGCATCACCCTTCGTGCTTTTACTCTCATCCTCACCAAATAAGCAAATAAAGTACACGGCATCACCCTTCGTGCTTTTACTCTCATCCTCACATCCATGGTACGACATGATCCTTCGTACATGGTTCAATAATAGGGCACGGCATGATCCTTCGTGCATAAATAAATAAATAAACATGGCACGGCATCACCCTTCGTGCATTATCACTCTTCCTCACCCAAATAACAATCAAATAAGTTCACAAGGAAAACAAGGTATAATGGAAACACAAATAATATCAAGTCAAGAAATGACAAACAATTGCATGGCATCACCCAAATAAAATATAATGGAAAAACAAGTAATATCAAGTCAAGGAATAGCAAACAATTGCACGGCATCACCCTTCGTGCTTTTACTCTCATCCTCACCAAATAAACAAATAAAGTACACGGCATCACCCCTTCGTGCTTTTACTCTCATCCTCACATCCATAGTACGGCATGATCCTTCGTACATGGTTCAATAACAGGGCACGGCATGATCCTTCGTGCATAATCAATAAATAAACATGGCACGGCATTAACCTTCGTGCATAATCAATAATAAACATGGCACGGCATCACCCTTCGTGCATTATCTCTCTTCCTCACCCAAATAACAATCACAGTTAAGGGCAAAGAAAGAAACAGTAATTCATAAACCGTCCCATCAAGGGCAATCAATAATTTTCTTCACAACAAGTCCTAACAAGGAAGAACAATAACAATTCATCTGTAATATATCTCAAATAATCATTTTTCCAACGACTCACGGTCATACTAGACGCCAGTGTATGGATGCTCGTCACCACAGCCCATACACCGCACTCGATCACATAACACATAACACATAATCCTATTCCCTCGAGCTAGGATAGAACAAACACTTACCTCGAGTGCTTATGAACAATTCAATCCGTGGATATGTCTTTTCTTTCAATTTGGCTCCAATTCAACCGTATCTATACACAATTGATTTAATATCATCAATTTTACTCAACAAACTAATTCTTAAGACCAAATACAACTTTTACAACATTCTGCCCGGAATAGTGAATTTCAACCCCGGGCCCACATGGTCGGAATTCGGGGTTATGACTAAAATCCGGTTACCCATTCCCCCACGAGTTCATGTATATAATTTGTTTCAAAATCGGACCTCAATTCGAGGTCCAATTCCCTAATTTATGAAAAACCCTATTTTCTAACAAAAACAAGAATTTTACCATGAAAACATTTGATTTCTAATGAAAAACATGTTTAATGATGTTAGGAATTGAAAGAATTAAGTAAAAAGTGACTTACAATCGTTTTGATGAAGAAGAAATCCTTGAAGAGTCGCAAATGGGCGTTTTGGTTTTGTGAAAAATGAAGAAATGGCTGAAATTCGTGTTTTTCAGGTCTCTGTGTTCGCATTTGCGAACATGGGTTCGCAATTGCGAACCCCGACCAATTTCTGGAGTTTGAGAAAATAAGCTAAGGGTGGGAAGTTCGCATTTGCGAACATTTGTTCGCATTTGCGAAGCCAAGGCATACTGGGAGGTTCGCATTTGCGACATAATGTTCGCATTTGCGAACAAGGCTCCTTCGCATTTGCGAAGAAGGCTTCGCATTTGCGAAGCATGGCTTAACAGTGAAGGCATCGCATTTGCGAAGAGTGCTTCGCATTTGCGAAGCATGGCTTAGCAGTGAAGGCATCGCATTTGCGAAGCCTGGCTTGGCAGCGAAGGCCTCGCATTTGCGAGGTTATGTTCGCAATTGCGAACCCAAGCCTTCCTGGACGCCCTTCGCATTTGCGATCAAGGGTTCGCATTTGCGAACCCCTGCCTTGGTCTGTCACCTTCGCAATTGCGAGAAATTCTTCGCAATTGCGAAGCCAACAGCTGGGTGAAAAAAAAACCAGCAGTTCAAAATTCAGATTTTCATCCAACGGCCTATCAAATCTTTACCCGAGCCCCCGGGCTCCAAACCAAACATGTACACAACCTCAAAAACACATTATGGACTTGTTCGTGCGATCATATCGCCAATAACACTTCGTTTTAATCAAATCGAGCCTCAAACTCATGATTTTCATACTTTTGATTTTCAAAACTTCTTAACTTGGAACTCAAGGTCCAAAACATCTCAAACGACATCCAAATGTCACCAAACTTTACAGAAATCACATATATAATATTTAAGACTTGTACTGGGCGTCGGAACCAAAATACGAGCCCGATACCAAGGTCTATTAATTTATTTCCTTTAATAATTGCATCAAAAACAATTTCACATAAAAATTCATAACTTGGGCTCTAGGCCTCAGAATTCGACTCCGGACACATGTCCAAGTCTCATATTTTCCTACGGACCTCTCGGGACCATCCAATCTCGGGTCCGGATCCGTTTACCAAAAATGTTGACCGAAGTCAACCATATCAATATTAATATCATTTTTATCCAAATTTCTCATAGAATTCATATTTTCTATCACAAAATCTTTCCGGCTACATGCTCGGATCGTGCACGTAAATCGAGGAAACATAGAATGAGGTTTTCAAGGCCTCGAAGCTCGAAATTTTTAATAAAATAAGTGATGACCCTTTGGGTCGTCACAACTATACTACTGCTATTACATTGTCATTGTTTTTGTTTTCTACTGCTACATATTACATTGGTCTAAGCTACAAATCTACACTAATGCTAAAACTAATTAAAAGGACAACATGAGATCATAACAGGGGAATTTGAAAAGGGGACTTCATTTCATTGTTTCAGCAGTTACATCTTCAATGGAATAAGGAATGTACCTGAAATGGTGAACAAGCCCATTAGATCTATAACAGCAACAGTAGAACAGGATTCAACAGAGCAATTTCAGCAGTG
>JASVEL010005748.1:0-60051 GCA_032618575.1 Nicotiana noctiflora
ATAAGGCCAGCCAATAACCCCAAATACTATTTTAACAACTATTAATGTAAATGAATGGAAAATACTACTTATGGCATTTAACTATTAAATTCCATCCCAATATAACCCGACCGAGGTGTCACAAGTCACGAGCAACTAATGAGTAAAGGCACTACTACTGGTCAACAATATATAGCTAAATACATGATGAAAACTGGAATACAAATAATGAAGTGTGGTGCCGCGAACGCTAGCGGCCACCTTGCTCAACTAACACCATAAGGTCTTCTGCTCTGCTAATAACCCGCTAACGGGTGAATAATACCTGCAACTGCATGCAAGGTGCAGGGAGTAAAGTGAGTACTTCCAACTCAGTGGTAATAAAAGAGAAAAATAACAGAGCGATAAGAAAACACGTATGAGCACACCAAAATGCTATACAAGACAGTGCAATTCCTTTGAGAAAATCATAATACTGCAAAAATCATTTAGAAAGCTCAAAAATCAGTTAAAAATATCAGTTTTGAAAATCTCTTTTACAAATATCCCTTTTGCCTTTTTCAACAGTCAGCACATGAATGCTATATCAGATAAAGCACGTCAGCTCACAAGTCGGCCCATTGGGCACAACACTCCTCAACATGTAACACCAGGGTATCTGGTCAACAAGGCAAGTAACAGTATGTATGCCAATGATATATGAGTGCTAATGTCAATTTCATGCCACGTAGTACAAACAGGAATGAATGAAATGCAATGCAATGCATATGACCGTTGCGGCGTGCAACCCGATCCATTTGGGTACCCGCGCTCCCTGTGGGGGTTGAGACTCTGGAGGGGCTTCTATAGCCCAAGCGCAACTGCGGCGTGCATTCCGATCCATATACTACTGCGATGTGTAGTTCGATCCATATACTACTGCGGCGTGCAGTCCGATCCGTGCAATATGCTATTGCGACGTGCAGTCCGATCCATGCATGTATATGCATATGCACACATATCACTCGAGGCTTGAGAACCTCCTCGCATTACTCGTCATGCCCTCACATATGGCCCTCGACCCCAATCAGTCCAATAAATAACCAAAAAGCCCCTTGGGCATCAGTAAAAATAATGATACTCAGCTAAAATGATAGTTCAAATATTAGTCAAAACTCCAGGTTCGAGTAAAATATAGCTAAGTTCAAAAATAGTGCAAATCACACAGACTGAGTTCAAATAGTTTTTCAAACAGTGAGAAAAAACTGTGATGATAGTTCATAAAGAGTTTCAACAATCGATAATAAGCCCCAAGTATGGCAATAAGCCCAAGTTATAATGATAACAATAATTCATTTCAATTACGCAGTAAAAATCAACAACCGAGACGGACCAAGTCACAATCCCCAATGGCGCTCTACCCCACGCTCAAGTCTAGCGTGCAAGTCACCACAATATAGCACTAAGATGTGCAAATCTGGGGTTTCAAACGCTTAGGATATCATTCCCAAGTATTACTCACCTCGAACCGGGGAAAACTCAAGCTTGCGATGCCTTTGCTCCTCAAACCGGCCTCCACGTGCGTAGAAACTAGCCAAAATCACTACAAATATATCATAATAGGCTAATGGAACAACACCCAATCAAAAACAATCGAAATATAACAAAAATCTCAAAACTAGAAAAAACACGAGCCTCGGGCCCGCTTCTCGAAAAATTATGAAACTCACATTTTCGGAATCCTCATCTCACCACGAGTCCGTACATATAAAGTTTATCAAAATTGGAGTTCAAATGACCTCTCAAATCTTATTTTCAAATCTCTAAGTCCAAAATCCCCAATTTACACCTCAAAAACATGTAATATAGTCGGATTATTCGATGATAATTCAATATTATGGAGTAGAAATAATCACAAGTGACTTACCTCAAGATTTCCCATGATTTCTTGCTCAAAATCGCCCCAAGCCCGTTATTTCGCAAGAAAATAGGTAAAAAAAAAAACGAGCAGAAACGCAGCAACTTTTTAATAAACAAATCTGGCCGCTAAAGACCCAATTCTAGTCGCTAAAGGTGCTAATCTGGTCGCTAAAAGTTCTACGCCAGACCTGATGCACCAGCACTCTTTAATTTCACTAAAAAGGCTCTAAATCCTTCGTACGAACTCTAAATTAGATGATTTGTGTTCCTATGAGTCACAAATTATAATACGAACACAACCCTTCAATCGAAACTTAACTCAGAGCTCATTTGCCCAGTGCGATATCCATTTTGCTCGTTAGACAATTACTCATGTTTTGCGTCAAAAACTCAATCGCGACTTGATGAAATTGGACCAAATTCATTATCAAAATTCCGGAATTCTTGGAATCAATTTGGATCTCTAGAACTAAAAATGAACCTTTAGATCATTACATTTATGCTCAAAATGGTAAAATCTTTCAAAAACTCTTCCAAAATTTATTCGAGCCTCATGGGATCCCAACAAAGTATACTAACAAGTCCCATAATATATTATTGAATTTCTCGAGGCCTCAAATCACATCAAACAAGCTAAAATCATGAATCAACCTTCAATCCAAGCTTTATGAACTTTAGAACTTCCAACTTCTATTTCTGATGCCGAAACCTATCAAATCACGTCCGATTGACTTCAAATTTTGCACACAAGTCCAAAATGACATAACAAAGCTACAGAAACTTTCGGAATTGCATTCCGACTCCCGAATAAAATTTTTTCCTATCAACCGAAAATCACCAAAATACTAACTTCGCCAAAATAGGCTAACTTCTTCACTGGACTTCCAAAATTACTCCCGATTGCGCTTTTAACCCTTAAATCATCACCCGGAGCTAATCGAATCATTGGAATTCAATTCCGAGCCTTCTAACTTACAAGTCAACATCCGGTCGACTATTCCAACTTAAGCCTTCTTAAAAGAGACTAATCTAATTTCTTATCAAAATCATTCCAAATCAATTCTAACACACCCAATACCGATAATGAAACATAAGAAAGCAGAAAATGGGAAGAACATGGTAGTAACTCATGAGACAACAGGTCGGGTCGTCACAGGTGACATGCCCGGCCACAAGGAACGCATCCGAAAAGTCCCTCAATACCGGAACTGAATCAATGGTAGAAACCTCTATACTGACATCCGCCACAAAGGCCTAATTAAGGAAAGCAATCCATCCCAGCTATCCGCTGGTCTTTGGAATACAAAGCACTCAGCTAGAACATAATCCGATGCACCTCGCCACGCAACCTGTGGCATTTTCCAACATAATCCATAGCCGAATAGTCTAGAATAACCCAATACAGAGACAACCAGTCTACACCCTAATATCATATCCAAAATCTAATATACCAAGCAAAGAAATATCCACTCAGGCCTCCAAATCCCAATAGCTGCTAACGATACGAATACACAGGATCCACAACCACTACATAGTTTGTACCTAAGAACTACCAGTCTCCAACTCCATATAGCACACGAATCACTGTACGTAATCCCCAAATTTTGCAGTATGAATACATATCACACCCCGAGTACCTAATCATTCCACAAAAGATATTCTAAAATTCCCATGTGCCATCAAACAAACTCAGATATCAGCAGTCGATCTAGCATGAAAGTGTCGCAATACTACCAAAGTATCATGAGTTAATCACATTACCCTTCTTCTGAGACGTATACTCTCGCCAAATCAATTCCAATTAGCAGTGCCATTTTCTTGATTACCTGAGGCTACCCATTGCCTAATAATTTTATGAACTTCTTTTCAGAACTGAACTATAACTCATCTAGCTAAGACCTTCCGTCAATCCCATCTAGAAGAAGAATCATTACACATTTAATGCTTCACATAACCATAGAAAATATATTCATCTCCAAACCACGGTAAAAACCCAACAAGGACTCTCTCCCCTAATTCCATATGCACAAGCTAAATCGCCAAGACTGAATCCTTCTACCCTAACCAAGCTAAGCCATTTGCCAAAACTCAAGAGCATTGCTGCAAAATGCCTGTAACGCTCATTACCTCAAACACCTACGAAGAATTAATCATACCCTTACCATACCGACTCAATCTACTATCAAACTATTCAATTTATCAAACTTCCCCTCTCATTCATCATCAACTTGATATTCCTACTTGTTGTAGCACCACAATACCTCAGCCTAGGTTTACCACACGGGACTCAAACATAGGATCACATTGTCTAAGACCCATAGGCCACAAAATACCCTCTCAAATGTTCCCATAAATACCATATTCCAGAATACTTTTCTTTGAAGAACTTCCTGCTAATCTGAATTCGTTACCATTACTTTCCTGATATCGATATATAGGATCCCATAATCAACATAAAAATACCACAAGTCTTGACCTTTTCCAATGAAAACATAGTCTACCCACGCACACAACCTAAGACACCTGATTGTTACATGTAGAATCTTGAACACAATAAAACCATTCTCGAGAGTCATTTACTTCATATTCAAACTGCAATTTACCTGATCAAACGGACATAACCATATGTGCCTCATTAGCACTCTGACACCGCATGATATGATCTCATTCTAGTGCAAGGTATTGAATCAGAAGACCTCATAGCAATCTCCGTGCTCACAGTCGAGCAACACTCATATAGCCACACATGCAAGGCTAATGAGCATCCCCATATGAGATAAGAATATACACGGGAATTTAGACGATGTCTAACTGATTCCATAACCTGATTGAAGGATTTAATTCCCCATGGGCATGACTGAAAATGACCAGACTCTACCAAATAAAACTTAAAGTTGTCTATAAAGGACATATGGTCTTTGTCAGAAAGACAAACAAAAAATTCCAAAAGATAAAGAATGCATAACTTTACTGCATCCTCATCATTCACCCAAGATTTATTTGTCACTATATATTTTAGATACCACTTCTCTACTATTTTTTTGTTTGGAAAATAGCTATTCATTAGCTTGCTAACATAACTAGAAGTGTATCCAAAATCTGAAAACTGATTAACATAATTAAATCACACTCTCTCAATCCAAAATTTAATTTTTCACCCTTCAAATTGACAGAAAAAATAAATCATTAGAATTAGGTAGTTCATACTTCACGAGGAGATGCATAACTTGGTTTTACATAACAATGGGAGAGGGGGAGAGAGAAAGTACTTAAAAGCCTTTAAACCAATAGGAGACAATAAGTCTTTGATCTGACTAGGAATGCTAGGATCACACAAAGTGTAAAATCTTAGCACACCATAATCAATATTTTGCGAGGCAAACTAATGTCCGGTCTGCAAAAAATGATAAATTCTTTCAATAAGTAAAATGCATAACATATTAACTACATCTAACTACAACTTCAATACAAACATTTATAAAAACACACGAGGAAGATACAATAAATACAGATCTGCTGTAAAAAATACAGCCTATACAATTGTGCTTCAAATTATAGTAGTTACCTAACATTATATCTAGAATAAAACTATAAAAATATCTACCTAGTAATACAACTACCATTTAAAGCCTTTTCTACAAAAAGGAACCAAAATCACAGAACTACAATTCTACTTCAAATAATAGTAACTATATAAGATTATAGCTACAATAAAACTACAATAATCTTCAAAATTAATACAATTAAACTACATTTGTGAAAAACATGAATAACACATGTTTTAACATTATGACCAAACAATAAGGAAAATTGAGGAATATGCGTGGGAGGGTAAAAAGAACGTGGGGGGTATGGGAATGAGGGTTTAGGAGAGAGAAAGTGAGGATTAGTACTGTAAAATAATGGAAGAGCTTAAATTAAAGAGTATAAAATATCATATTAATTATAAACTTAATTAGATATAATATATAAATAGTAATTTGATATGCTAAATATAATTAAATGAAATATTAAACATGTAGAGTAAAAAAGTTTCATAAATGGGATAGGAATATAAGAAGAGAACTTTACATAACTATCACATTTAAGAAAATATATTATAACTGTTTAGCATGAATTCTGTTATTATAATTGTGGCAGGAAGATATTTATATTTATAGCACACAATTCTATTAAAATATGATATCAATTACTAATCCCTTAAAATAAGCAAATTAAATGAAAAAGAAATCCTTTGTCCAAAATTGACGCTTTTTTGTTCTCTTTATTTATTATTTCTCCATTTTTATCCTCTCTTCAACTTTCTTTCTTTACATTTTATTCCCTTCTAAATTTGTTCCATTCGTATCTTTTCTCCTTAATTGACTTTCTAAAGTTTTTCTTTGTCCTATTTCTTTCTTTTCACAAAATATAGTTCACCTGATCCAGGAAATACAGATATAAACCCGATCGAGCGATCATCGATGCATCTTGAATTAAGATATATAAATATACCAAAAGTATATATAAAAAATATTTCTTTCATAAGATTGCATCTAACATATAAGATATAGATAACAATACATCTTATATTAGAGGTGATATATGTATACATAAAATACATCTTGGATTAAGATTGCAGTTGACATATAAAATATATAAAAATATACTCTAAAATACATCTTAAATAAATTGACACTAGACATTAAAATACACAAAATATATACATAAAAAATACATATTGGATTAAAGTGGCACTTGATATTGTTGGTATATTTACAAAATAATTCTGGTATATTTCATACTTGATTAGCAATATATAGTTATATAAATGACAATATAATTGTATAATGTATATGAATCTGTGTATATTTCTTAGAAAATATTGTTGGTATATAATATAAAATGTATAATTTGAAAAAAAAATGATTTTTGAGTATCGAACTTATTTATTTATGTTAATAAATATGAATATTGTGAGAATGATATATCAAAATCTCTCATTCCAATAATTACTCTCTACTCGTTCTCATAGAAGTCGTTCCTATTTTCTCGCTCATGGAGAAAGAAATATGATATTAAGGATAACTATTTAAGAGAGAATGGGAATAGATAAATTTAGGGTTGAAACTGGTTCCTAAATTTAAGGGTCATTAATTATTTTCTAAAAGTTACTTGTACGTAAACAAAAAATGAAGCATGCTATAATTGTTAATAAATTTGCTGTTTCTGGAATAACCTAAAATTAATGTCATTTATTTAAATAATTCTTGGTTAATGACCAAGAGTGTAAAAATCTCATATAAGAATTCCTTTGAAAGTGGCCCATAACCGATATTTAAGTCCATGGGCTAACTTGGGCGAAGTAAAATGCTAAGCCCATAGTTCTAGTAAGATCCGAAACCCGACCTCCTCGTGCCAAGTTCTTTGACTTTTCACAGTGGAAAACCATAGGAGAAAAAGAGAATGCAGAAAAGAGAGCAAGCGAAGCTAATCGGATCAACGGGTGGTTCCGCCGCACCGCCGGCGAAAAGGGGTCGGCCATTCGGAAGCGTAAACAGCAACGCTGCAGCAGCAGCCGCAGCCGCAGCTGCAGCAGCTGACTCAGCAGCTCCTTCAACTCTCCTCGGCCCGTCCCTGCAAGTTCACTCTGCCTTCGCTGGTTAGTCCCAAAGATCTTTGAATACATCGCCTCAAAAATTTATTGGTTTAAAAAGTTGTAAAAGGAATCATCTTTGTGCTTTTTCATGTTTAAATTATATTGGATCCTATTAAGTTTTGAGCTTTCTTGTTGTGAGTTGTACATATGGGTGTTTAACGGGTGGGCTGGGCCGGGCTAGGTAGGGAATTTTAGTAGAGCAAATATTATTTGTAGCCATCGGACCAAACATATATCATCCAGTAGCCATAAATTGGCCCATACAATTCATAACCTAAAAATAATAACAATTGGTAGCCGTCGCCTCCCATCCATATCTTTCTTTCTTATTTAACGAGGCCATGGACGCTTCTCTCTCTCTTTAAAATACGTCTTTGGTTTTATTCTTCTCCCTTTTCTTGTATTTCGGAGTTTGGATCCTTTATTCGGTTCTGGAAAATCCAAAAGCCATTGTAATTTTTATCTTATATTTTAATTTTGTGTTTGCAATTCCTTTATTTCGGAGTTTTTTTTTTCAATTTCAATTTTGTGCTAGTTTTTCTAAATCTCCATTAGTTTGTATTTTGTGACATAATTAATTGATGATACATAATTTTTACTATTTTTATAATATTGTGGTTACCATTTTACTGTGAGGCCATGGACGCCGGTAGCTGGTTTCTCAATGAGAGGAAGAGCAGAGGAGATGACAATGAAAAAATTTAAAATATCTACAAAATAAACTGTCACTATACAAAAATTATACAAAATAAACTATCTCTATACAAATAGACTGTTAATATACAAAAATATACAAAATAGACTGTAACTGTGCAAAAAATATACAAAAATAGTGTGTTATTATACAAAAAATATACAAAATAGACTGTTAATATACAAAAAAATATATAAAATAGACTGTCATTATACAAAATAGAATGTTACTATGCAAAAACTATACAAAATAGACTGTCACTATACAAAAAATATACAAAATGGGCTGTCATTATATAAAATAGACTGCTATTATACAAAAAATATACAAAATAGACTGTCAATATAAAAATAGACTATTACAATACAAAAATATACAAAATAGACTGTCACTATGCAAAAAATATACAAAAATCGATTGTTATTATACAAAAAATAGATATTTCATATATGACCTGCATTACATATTTCATTCAATGTTAGCGAATACTTATCAGATCCGGAAGTACATTTAAAAAGGTAAAAAAAGGGTTGCTCTATCGCGCCAGGTAAGGGTCGAACTTGCGACCTTCAGCTTAGGAAGCAAGCGCTCTAACCACTAAACTACAGGCCCTTATGTTGTCATGCTTATTCCTTTTGGCTACTATATGCAATACGTTTGGCCGAAGTGCCATTTTTGTAAGTTTACACAAAACATGGGCTATTAAAATTTGAGGGGCTATAGAGGGTAGTTTTCTCATTTTAGTGCTTGTACGACTTATGGTTTGGACCGGTTACGGGTTGGGGCTTATCAGGTTTAACGGGTTCGGGTTTATCCGGGTAAGGTCGGGTTTAGTTTTTTTTTTTTTTTTTTTTTGTATTTTATATAATTATTGTAAGTTATATTCATACAAAGTAAAAATATAAATAATACACAGGAAGATGGGAAAAACTTGCACTTGTAAATTGCAAGTGCTACATTTATTTCAAAATTACAAAATTAAAGTTTGCATTTAAAAAGTAAATTAAAAAAAAATAGTAAAACTAAATATTCATGCATAATAAATTAATAATACTTCAAATTAATCTAACAAACATATGAGCGCACTCTAGAAGTACGAGGCATGATTTAACTTAAATTGAGATTTGAGAATTGAGATTGAGAAATGAGAATTGAGAGATGAGTGAAGAAATGATGAGGAGGGGGTATTTATGGTTTTCCAAAGGGGGGTTAATTTAAAAAAAAAATCCAAAATTACGCTATTTGTGCAATTCAGCCGTTGGGCAACGGCCATTTTCTGAAATGGACCATTGCCAACGGTCAGATCTGGGCCCAGTTTAAAAAAAACAAAACTATTTTTTTTTACCATTTAACCGGTCTGAGCCGGTTAACCGGTTTCATAACACTGTTCATCGACCGAGTTATACCGGTCCGGTTAACCGGTATATCGAAGGTGAATGGTGTAACCCGCGAATCACCCTTAACCCAACCCCTCCTACAGGTCTGTGCCGGTTCCGGTTTTAACCGATCTAGGCCGGTCCAGGAAACGGGCTGACCCAGCCCGTTTAACACCCGTAGTTGTACATCATATCAGCATTTATCTATTGGTTATGTTCCAATTTGGGTCATGACCAGGTGGTTGAGAATTATAGAGAAAAATAGACGTGAAACTTAGGGATTTGAAATATATAATGGTTAGAGGTGTGACTTTGTTTGATAGGAATGTATCTGTAAGGAAAGATCAAGATGTGGTATCTGTAATGAAAATGGATCAAGATACGTGGATGCCAAAGACCATATAAGTAGCAACAACCCATTCGTGCAACCAATTCAGGACACTCTAAATTCTAATAACCCCACAATCCTATGACTTGGCATTTTGAGCGTGGACACTATAACATGGAAGTCAAAAATTACACTTGAGCAAGTGGAGCAAAACTTGAAGCTAAAGAGAATTTCATTCCACTTGATAATTAACAATCTGGAACTTTCAACCTATATATGCAAAGCAATGTGAAAAAAGCCTGGTAACTGCCGCAGACCAACGTGATGATAAGAAGATATTATAGTCTTGGTTTGGTGTGTTTGAACAGAAAGGAATCGCAGATGCTTTGATGGATATCACCTCCTCCTATGGTTCTTAGGCTAGATGTCTCTTAGGGGCTGTTTGGTACAATAATCCCGGGATAAAGTTTGGGATAAACTTTGTCCTATGTTTGGTTTAGGGTATTAGTTAATTCGGGGATGCCTTTTACATCAAAATGGTGGGATTAGTTATCCCATATAGAAGGTGGGAAAACTAATCCCATGTGATATCCCACCATTGTACCAAACAACCCCTTATGGTTGTAAAGCTGGCACAACTTAGATCCTGCATATTGCCATATTAGCTTCTTTAGTTTTGTCAGCTCCTAGCTCTTGCTGAGCTCTTTTCTGCTCATAGCTGACTCCTTTGTTATGTACTCTCTTTTTGTACTTTTTGCGTCTTCTGGATGCCATCTATAAAATTCCCCCTACTTCATAAAAAAAAAGATATCAGTTTGAAATTTGAATGGTTCAATGACATTTTAATTCTTCAAAAGTGATTTAGATTGAATAATGTCAAACATTTTGGACGTCCCAAAACTATAGGAGTGCCATGTAAATTGGGATGGAAGGAGTAATAATTGGTAGGTATTTCAGCTTTTCATTTGAAGATAATGATGCTATGGACACAATTCCTATTGGATCATTGCAGTTTTAGTTTCGGCTGATGGGCTGAACAAGTTTTTTTTTTTCCAAAGGTCCAAAGAAGCCATTACAGTACATGATCACCGACAAATTCTTTGAAGCCATATGCTATGGGACATAATGATTTTCTTGTTTGGGATGTGATCTAGATAGCCCAAAATAGAGTGCGATACAAAGATTTTCATTATTTTGTCTCCAACATTTTTTTACCCCTCTTTAATTACTTCAGTTTTACAAATTTATAGTGTCACCTAGGGACAAAGATACAAACTCACTCTTAATTGAGGTTTTGAAACTTGGGAATTTTTTTTCTTTTGTTTGTTTCGCCCCCTTTAATATTTTTTCTCCAAAATAAAAAAGGTTTCTTTTACTTTTTTGTTTTTATTTACAAAAGAAAGTAGGGTATTAATAAGGTTTCGTAAAATTGAAGACATGGAGAGTCCAAATTCCGAGGACCAGTCTATTTGAGCCGAAGATGGAATGCAGAATCGTTCTACTTGTAAGAGGGAATGTTAAATGTTGAAATTTATAAAAGGTTAGAGAGAGCGCACTTTTATTTAAGTAATTATGTATCAACACACACCCTCTTTTTCTCATGGGTCAAAACACGTGGAAATTCTTTTTGATAATAGGTGTCAGTGAGACTGACTCGAACCCAGGATCTCTGCATGCTTTAATACCATGTTAAAATGTGTGACCATAAAAGCTTAAGTTGTTAGAGCACACATTGATTTACTTAATCATTTTTGAACACTAAAAATCTTGAAGCACATGATTGGACTGCATTGACTACTTACATGTAGATTCGATTATGGGGGTTGAATAGAGTGACATCATGTCCTTGATCTATGATTGTATGATCAGCAAACTAGGTCTAGAACTAAATCAACGAGTAATGCGTAGGATTTGCGTGTTAAAGCAGGAAGCTATTTGCTTTTCCGATGGTCAACCCAAGCCAAGTGAGCCAGATTGTTTTTTATCTCAACTAACTATAAAGCTAAAATTCCTTCAAGATTTATATAAGAGGATGTTTGTATAGAAAAATTGACTTACGTGTTAAATTTGAGAAAAAATTAAAGGCATTTATTTCTGATAAGGCTGTGGAAATAGGATGATGCGAGCCCTGTTATCTTGCATGCTTGTTATTTGTTTATCTTAAAGTTTTGTTTTACTTTACCAGAACAGAATAATAAAAGGATTGTTCTAGCTCTTCAAAGTGGATTAAAGGGTGAGCTGACATGGGCACTAAATACGCTCACTTTGCTATCATTCAAGGAGAAAGATGACATCCGTAAGGATGCAACTCCTCTTGCCAAAATTCCTGGATTGCTTGATGCTCTACTTCAAGTTGTATGTTTCTTGATATCTACCACATAACATATTATTCCCATGTAACTTCTATTTGTTTTTTTTTTTTTGTGTGTGAACGATAATGTCAATATTCTGTTAAACAGATAGATGATTGGCGTGATATAGCATTACCAAGGGTACTTGTAAAGGCACCCCGTGTGCGGCTTTTAGGTGCAAATTCAGCTGTCACTGGATTTGGAATCGGATATGAAGCATTGAACTCGAATGAATCTGTACCTAATACTAGGTAACTCAGGATGGTTTCAATCTCCCGGTCTCTTCTTTTATATGCCTTTATTACTTTAATATTTTTTACGTTCTTTATTTCCAGTGCATGAGATCTCTGTAACTGTTTGTAATACCTGATAACAGCACTGGTTCTGGAGCTACCAACAGAGATTCATCTGTTCAGAAGAATAATACCAAGTCTCGCCCTGCGGGTTGGTGGTTTGAGGAAGATGGTCTATTTAATTTGGATGAGGAGGGGCGAGCTGAAAAACAGCAGTGTGCTGTTGCTGCTTCAAACATTCTCCGTAACTTCTCTTTTATGCCAGATAATGAAGTCATCATGGGCCAGCATAGACATTGCTTAGAAACTCTATTCCAATGTCTGGCAGATTATGTTACAGGTGTGAAGGAAGCTCTGTTTGATATTTATGGTCTCCGTGTTGCGTTTACATGCTTGACATCTCCGAAATGGCACAATTCTATTATGGAAAGTTATAATACATATGTGGTATCTGGTGCTTTTTTTTCTTAAGTTGTCTTCATGGTTATG
Organism: Nicotiana noctiflora; assembly: GCA_032618575.1. Lineage (NCBI taxonomy): Eukaryota > Viridiplantae > Streptophyta > Magnoliopsida > Solanales > Solanaceae > Nicotiana > Nicotiana noctiflora. The sequence goes on from JASVEL010005748.1 coordinate 13,048, forward strand.
ATTTGGCTTGATTTTGATATTGTCTTTCTTGATGAGTTGATGTCTCCAATTGACCTGCTACCCCAATGAATATTCCGGGTTTAATTGCTCATTGAAGTGGAAATTATGTCTTGTATCTCCATTGAAAACCTATCCGAATCCTTCAAACATATTGCCGTCCTCGATATAGCTTTTGTACCTGTTAGTCAGTCTGTCTCTCTCTCAAACCTATTGGATGTACTCTCATGCAGTTCTAGTTAATACTTCCACTGTAAAACTTGAATATTATGGTGCTCTACTAGGTTGGTGAAGTCTAAAGAAATGGCTTGGAATCCATTAGAAGAGTCAGTCCATTGTCTACCACATTGACTTTAGTGTACCTGCCCGGCTAGTTTTATTATTCCTAGTCTCCGATGATGTCTTGACTTATTCTATAATTCGATAGACTTTACATTCCTCCTGCATCCCAACCTGCCCTATAGAAGAACCCCTTGTAAAAAGAAGAAGATCATATTAGATACGTCCTACTCAGTACAAGGAAGAATTTGTTAAAATGCGTTTCTCTTAACCTGAATGTTAAGTGTTTTCTGTAATTTTCTTTTGAGCATGCTTCTTATGCTTTTTGTCATCTTTGGATTCTTATGTTAACAGAGGATGAAGAACTTGTCACAAATGCCCTCGAGACGATAGTGAATATAGGTCCGTTGATAGATCTCCGAATCTTCAGTTCCTCGAAACCTTCTTTTATCAAAATGACGTAAGTGTGTGACTTTGTAGTTTTTGTTTTGCTTATTGTAAGTCAAAATTAAAATTGAGTTTCTCTGAATTGAGTTTCTTGATCTTTATCCAGGGAAAAACGTGCAGTCCAGGCTGTCATGGGAGTGTTGGGATCCGCTGTCAAGGCCTGGCATTGTGCCGCTTCTGAATTAATTGGTCGTGTTATAATAAATCCTGATAATGAACCTTTCCTACTTCCTTCTGCTTCGCAGGTTAATGTCCTCCTTTTTGACAGCCACTTATTCTAGAGTTCTTATATGTACTATGCGAATATTCGAAAAATCCATTGACCTTAATTTGTGCATCGCAGATATATAAACGTTTAGTTGATATCATGAGCCAACCTGCTACTGATGCTCAAGCAGCTGCTGTTGGTGCATTATATAACCTTGCTGAAATAAATATGGATTGCCGTTTGAAGCTGGCTAGTGAACGATGGTAAGACAGGCAGACTGATCTAGTCACGAAATTTTATTGATTTTTACATCTAAATGACTTATCCACTAAATTGAACTTCAGGGCTATCGATAGACTGTTGAAAGTGATTAAGATGCCACATCCAGTACCCGAAGTTTGCAGAAAAGCAGCAACTATTTTAGAAAACCTTGTATCAGAGCCACAGAACAAGCCTCTTCTACTAGTTTATGAAAATGCATTTGCGGAGATGCTTTTTGGTGACCCAAGATACTCGGACATATTTTCCAGAATACTATACGAACTAACATCACGGCCAAGCAACAAAATGGCATCAGCTCGAGGGATCTGGGGCATGTAATGTCGTAACACACACGGTACCTTATTTGATGATATTTCAGCTAACATATGTTGTTGTACATACATTTAAATGTGATTAGTACTGTTTACTTGTATTGTAATAGTAAACATTAATTCACCTCAAAAATTCAAAATATATATGTTACTATAGGCTTACCAATTCTGACCTTGATTTTTTGAAGCTATTAGAACCTTGCATTACTGTTGCTTGTATAGCAAATATCTAAATATAAAGAAATTTCTTTAAAATATCTAAATATTTTCTGAATATTCTTCTTCTTCTTCAAAATAAGAAGTTTCTTTAATGTATCTAAATAGTAAAAAATTTCTCATAATATTCTTCTAATTCTTCTATGGAGATTGTGATGTCTTCATATAGAATACAAGTAACCAGTACTAGATGTAAGAAATCCAGCAATAGATATAACGACCCGGCTGGTCGTTTTTTAAATTTACGCTCCGATCCCCAATTAACTATTTCCCCTAAGTTCATTTCTGCTATTGTGGTTTGCCGGGAGGTTCGGTTCTAGAATTGGGAGTGTTTTGAACGACCATTTCCTATCTGATAGTTGAAGTGATAAATATTGCCAGCAGCTGAAGCTTTTCCAAATGGTCCATAGGAACCCTTATTGGTGCCAAATGATATTGAGCTCAAACAACTATCTCCATTCATTGTTAATTGAATTGAACCACTTATACTAGTAAGAAACTCAGAGGGATAAAACAAGTTAACTGAATTGAAGTTTTCACATAAATTATCAACACCATGTCTCTTTTACAAAACTAGTTTCCCATTCTCAAAGAAAAGGAATTGCAGTGCAACAACTTTGTCATCATAGTGAGAAACAAAAATTTGGGCTACTTCTCTTCCTCCCTTTTCTTCCCAAAGGGATCCATCTTGTTTCCCAGCTGGACCAACTTTGACCATATCCATAGCTTTCTTGATTCTGATCAATTGAGAGTAATTGAAATATCAAATTATATAATGAGATTTTCAACATGTAATAAGTTTTTGAATCTTATATATACTAGTTTTGGAGTCGTTTCAGCTAGCCTCACACATTGGTATTCGTATATTAAATCTTGAAATAGGAATCTGACGCTTAGGTTCTCTCTCTCAATTTAATTTTGGTTGTTACTGAATTTCAGTTTCCAATATAACGTTGTATTCCCTATTACTCCCTCCGGTTCACAATAAGTGATCATTTTACGACACATCCATTAAGGAAATATGAATTCTAAGGGAAAAAGATGTATTCTCTAAATTAACCGTAATTAATTATTACCTTTATGGCTTGAAGCAAGCCTCTAGTCAGTGGTTTGCAAAGTTGTGTGAATCCTTATTGTCTAAAGGTATGTCTCTAGCAAAAATGATTATTCCTTGTTTACTAAGTGTTCTGGAGATTCTGTTGTTGTTGTAGCTGTTTATGTCGATGACATTTTGCTATCCGGAACCGATACAGTTGAAATGGTAGCCCTTAGATCCTTTTTGGACTCTCAATTCAAAATTAAGGATCTTGGTCCAGTACACTATTTATTGGGCCTTGAAGTTCATCAGACACCCCATGGCTATGTTATCAACCAGCTGAAGTACACAAGATCTACTTCATGAGTTTAACTGTGGTTCTTTGACTCCCGTTCTCACCCCTTTAGACTCCTTAGTCAAGCTCTCTCCTAATGAAGGTGACTGTCTTCCAGATCCTTTTGTCTATAGACGGCCTGTTGATAAGTTGAATTTTTTAAAACACACGAGACCGAATATTGCTTAATCAACTCAACACTTGAGCCAATTTCTCAAGGATCCTAGGGTCCCTCACATGCTCAGTGCTATTCATGTTTCGCGGTAGTTACTGAATGATCCTGGGCAAGACATCTTATTAAACAACTCTCTAGATTTTTCTTTGGTTGCATATGCTGATTCTGATTGGGCTGCTTGTCCAATTTCCAGAAGATCAGTTAGTGGGGTTTACATCACACTTGGGGGTTCCCCTGTCTCTTGGAAATCCAAGAAGCAACCAACAGTCTCTCTCTCTTCTGCAGAAGCAGAGTATCGCGCTCTGCGCAAAGTGATTGCTGAGGTGTCTTGGTTGGTCACAATTCTTCATGATCTGGGGTGTCCAGTTACCTAGCCTGTCCCTGTATTTTGTGATAGTCAATCTGCCGTTCACATACCCAAAAATGCGGTTTTTCACGAGCATACTAAACACATTGAAGTCGACTGTCATGCATGACATTCTTCAGTCTGGGACTATTCTCTACATCATGTTTCTTCTGCTGATCAGCTTGCTGATCTTCTCACTAAAGCATTATCTGGAGAGCTCCTCACCATCATTTGTTGTGCAAGCTTGGTGTCCAGTCGGCCTCCAGCTTGAGGGGGGCTGATAGAAATATAACAGTCCAAGCCCATTCTATGGATCTGGCCCACGCCAACCCTTCAAAAACTTGATTTGTTGCAGCTGAGTTTATGGTGTCTTTATAGTCTTTTCACATGACTTTATATTAAAAAGATATATAGGATATTTTGTACGGAAGGTTCTAGATAGCTCATTCTTTCATATTATAGACAATGAAATAATATGTCTCTTCCTTCTTCTCAATTGGGAAATCTCACCCAATTTCATTTCTCGAATTCCCTCGATTTTATGATGTTATCATATTCACCTTCTTTCTCCCTGTTTCTCGTCACCTGCGCTCTTGTATACAAATTATTCGAATGTTCCATAATTGTAACGTTTGCATAATTTTCAGTGACTAGGGTGATTGGCTCACTCTTGCACATCAATTTTTAGGAACTTAATACAGTACATTTTTTAAAGGTTAGAATGTGTTAAGACGGCATACTAGAATTTTATTTTTTTGTTATAATTACTATATATTTATTTTTTGAATAACATATTTACTCGAGAATTTCATTGCTGAATTTGAAAATTAGTTAGGACCTCTATGATAAAAGGGGCTCTCCATTTCATTTATTTTTTTTCTAGTAAGGGGCATAACACTATTGGATTAAAAGTTGTCGAAGAATTATGCACTCTTGTACCTATTCCTACTTTAATTTCAAGAAAGTAAATAAATTGTTTTCAGTAGATTTTCAGCTTAAAAAAGGTAAAATAAAGGGCAACAATAAGCAAATCATGACTTGCTCCACACAAAAAATAACTAAAACTACAAGTGACAATCTTGACAGACTTGAGCATTCTTTTTTAGACAAAGTTTATCCAAACATGATAACGGTAGTTAAGCAACCAAACTTGAGCATTCTTTTCTAAAACTAAAATTTATGCAGATAATCAACATCAATTGAAATTGATCTAATATTTAAAGAAAAATATTGAATATTTCTTCTTCTTCTTCTTCTTCTTCCTCCTCCTTCCTTTCAATATTAACTGAAGGATCTTTAGAATTGATCATGGAAGTAGTGATGGTCTTCACATAGACCCCAATACTCTCAATCCCATATTTATTTGTACTGCCGTAAAATCCACCAAAAGAACGATAATTTCCTATCTGAAAGTTGAAGCTGCGGTTGTTGTCATCAGCTGAAGGAGTACCCCCAAATGGTCCGTAGGAACCTTTGTTCGTGCCAAATGATATTGAGTTCAAAACACTATATCCATCCCATGAGCCGAATGAACCACATATCGAAGTAAGAAACTCTGATGGATAATCCATGGCAACTGCATTGAAGTTAACACCATGACAAGAACCGTGTCGTTTTGACAAAACTAGGTTGCCATTCTCAAAGAACAGAAACTGCAGTGAAGTAACTATACGATTATTTTCGTAGGAAACAAAAATCTGGGCTATTTCTCCTCGTCCCTTTTCATCCCATTTGGATCCACGTTCTCCTTCTCCCCCCACTGCACCAACTCTGATAATATCCATAATTTCTTCTTTCTGAAAGGAGTAGTTGAAAAATCAAAGTTATATAAAGAGGTTTTCTTCGAGACGTTTCAGTATTTGAGGCCTATCAGTGTCACACACATTGGTATTTGTTCTTCTTATCTCGAAATAGGATTCTGACTCTTAGTTACTCCCTCCGGTCCAAAACAAGTGATGTTTTGGCCTTTTTTTTGTGGTCCAAAATAAGTGATTTTTTCGGATTTCAAGAATGACTTAATGATGTTTTTCCTACATTGTCCTTGGAGTAAATAGTATTGGAATATGTGTTAGGAGTGTTTATGTGAGATAGTAAGGTTAAAATGGTCAATTCTATTGCTAATTAATGCTAAAAGGTGACTTTCTTAATATGTGTGAAAACATCCAAAACATCACTTATTTTGGACCGGAGGGAGTATTATCTTCCAATTTAATTTTGGTGATCAATGAATTACAACATCCATTATTGTTTGTATCCCTATTGGTTGATTAAATTCACATTTGATAACTAAATATTGTACCCTAATTTAGTGAAAATATTACCTACTCACTCCGTTCACTTTTATTTGACACATTTTTGATTTTTCACGACCCTAAAAAATTAATAAATGAATTGCATAATTTATCATTATACCCATATTAAATGATGTATATTTTATTGGATTTGCGAAAATAATTTCAAATGAGTTATAAATATTATGGGTATAACAAGAAATTTTTGTCTTATCTTGATATGTGTGACATGACAATCTATTTTTAGTGTACATGCCAAGTAAAAGTGAACGAAAAGAATATATTTTTTACTCCTTCCGATCAACAATACGTGACGGTTTTACCTTTAGTACACCCATGCATTAAGAAAAATACTAACATCGAAAAAAATACTTATGACTAAACTAACTTTAACTAAAATTTGCATCGGTGGTTATAGTTATGTAGCTCTATTATACTAAACTTACGAAAAAAATAATATGGGCTAGCTAGTTTTCGGATAGGTCATTCAAAAATAGGCAGTGTTTGCAAATTCATTGAAAAAAATCATTATTTTGCTATGACACGGAAAGTTCCAGCATAATATACTGGAGATCGACACACATTTGTATGAACTTCTAGCATATTATGCTACAATTCTAACACGCAGAAAGTTCCAGTATAATATACTGAAATTGCATTCTAGTATAATTTGTTGGAGTATTTTTACAGATTTTGAAGAGTGTTTTCATTCAAAATTATCTTTACAGGAAGAATAGCTAAATTTCGATTACTTGTGGCTATTTTTAAATGATCATTTTTAACTTTGACTATTTTTGAATTTTCACTAAACTTGCCGTGGCACTTACCGAAGCAAACACATAAATCTTTAAACTTCTCTTCTCAAGTTACTTTCTCAACACATAAATTTAATTATATTAATGATAATCACCATGATTTTAATTTGTGATAAAAATGTGAGGAAGTTATTCTCACGTCTTAGTGTACATCAATTGCTGAGCCTATTTAAAATTATCATTAAAAATTGGAGTAATTTAAAAGACTTTCTAGGGATAGTAAATATGGGTAAATGTGAAAGAAAGAAAGAAAAAATAAATTCTTTGTTATTATATAAAAGGATACTTATTTTGGATAAAATAAAAAAATAAAAAAATCACTTATGATGGATTAGAGAGTGTAATGTGATCACGACCTCAAATGGTCTTACATTTGCAGCATAATAGTTATACTTGTTAGAGGTGGAGTTAGCTTGTGCTAAGGGATGATATTTTATTTGATGAGGAAGAATTGGTTATGGATTTTACTCGTTTAGTTGTATATATATATATATATATATATATATATATATATATATATATATATATATATATATATATATATATATATATATATGAGTATTCATTTTCTTTAGTCTTTATACTGAAAAAATCTGCGAAATTAAAACCATTTTTTCATCATCTAATATATAATTTGTTTATAAGATTTAGCCATCACTAGAAATTCAAAAATAAAGAACAATTAATTCTTAAGAATTTTAAATTGCACTTGAACATATAGGTTAGTGAACTGGAGACACTTATTCGACTTTATGAGTGAAAAACAACTCAAACTAGTCATGGCAAACCACTACCACAAGATTTGAGCACCCTTAAATTAAACCAAAGGACTTAACGAACACTAGCATATGTTACAAGAAATAAGCATCCAGGCGGATCCAGGATTTCAAGAGGATGGATGCACTATTGTAAAAAAGTGCAGCTAAAATTTATATTTGACGGGTTTAACTTTAGTTTTTTTATCATGAACCCACCACACTGTTCAAATTATAGGTTCATAAGTATATTCTTTTTGAAATTTTAATAATTTTCACGTATATTTATACTCCATGCTGAAAATAAGATTATTTTTTAACCGCTAATTTCACTTTTAAAAGTGCACCCAATAATAGTTACAAAAGTCTTTGAGCATGGCTACTCACATATATTTAAGTAATTTGGAAGAAATATAACATTATTATACATAATTTATTATTTAGAGAGAGGAGTATGGATTCCGTTGAACACATATCTCATAAGCTGAATACGCCTTGTATGCATTGCTTGCTACTCGAAGTTGCTACTTTTTGGGTGCACACTGGATATCATTGTGGAATAGCTCGTAAATCACATAGGGGATGTAAATTGTACTTGGCAAGTCTGGAGCGACAAATTCTGATTGGGAATTAACAATTACAAGTCCCGTATGTGGGAGACCACTCACCCAACCAACTTTGCTCTTGTTAAACTTAATAAATAAAGAAAAAGTAAAAATAAAAAATTTGATGAAGTGTATGATTTTCTCTCTTTGATCTCTCCAACTCGTTCGTTCAGTTTTTTCATGCAAATACGACTTGGGATAGAGTGCATTAACAATCAACACTTCCTTTTCAGGATTATTTATATACAAACACCATTATTAAATTTAGCGTATGAGGTTTTAGACATACACTCCTTATAGTTTGATAAATGCAATTAGCAGGACCCAAAATTTTATACAAATGGGTTTAATAATCTTTGAAATGCATAATTTTAATTAGCATAGTAAAATAGTAATTGTCAAGTGATTCAGATAATATTTATACAAAATTTACGATGCTTTAATTGTAATTTATACATATACCTAGTATTAACCTGATTGTCACCAGGTGCGTCTGCCACCGCGGGCAACCACGTAAACACAAAAGGTCAAGAAAACAATAAGAGAATGTATCATAAGTAAATATTTCTTGTATGACTAAATAAGTGCATAACGATGGCCAAGAAAACAATAATAAGAACCGACACAGATTTCAGCATAGCGAGATTATACTGTTCATTAGGTCTTGATAAATAAGGGTTGAAAGATGAAATATATCCCACACCCATTTGATTTGCATGATAATATTGAAAAGGTGTACAATGTTGAAGACTATGTAATTTAATCACAATTGTACATAAAATATACTACTATATTTTATAAAACCATTCATCATAGGGAAGAATCTTGAGTTAATCTTCTTCCTTTTCAGATTTTACTATAGGATCTTTCAAATTGATCATAGGGGATATTATGGTCTTTACATAGACCCCAATACTACTCTCAATGCCAGCAAACGAATTCTTGGTGCCATGAAAACCACCGAAAAGCAGATGATTTCCTATCTGAAAATTGAAGTCATTGGCATCGGTTGAAGGGGTCCCAAATGGTCCATAGGAACCCTTGTTTGTTCCAAATTTTATAGATGTCAAATATGATTTGAAGGAACCACTGATCGAAGTAAGAAATTCTGATGGATAATCAAAGACAACTGCACACGAGCTTTGATTCCATGTATCATAACCATGCATATTTGACGGAACTAACTTGCCATTCTCATAGTACAGGAACTGAAGTGAAAGAATTACGTTTTTATTGTATGAAACAAGAACCCCAGCGACTTGGTCTCGTCCCTTTTCATCCCAAATGATTCCACCACTTGCCCCCGCTGGGCCAACTTTGATCATATCCATGTTTCTCTCTTGTTTCTGAATAATGGGAACTAGTTGGAAAACTAAGTTATATATATAGAGGAGTTCTATGTACTACTTGGTGTCGTTTCACCTATCCTCACACTTGGGTATCTGTTCCTTTTTAACCTTGATATATGAATCTAACGCTTTGATTCTCTCTTTCAATTTAATTTTGGAATTCAATGAATTTCAGATACTGTTGTATATATTATTGACGCAAGATTTTTCTTTGATAAATCAAAATGTCTATGCTGTTATAAATAGAATTCTATTTATGGTGAATGTCTATATTTAGAGAGATTTTAGGTTTTATTACTTGGTGGCTAAGTCACCATCTCCCTGTAAATAGAGGGTTCTATTCCATTGTAATTGATCCCAAAATTCAATAAGAATTACCTCTCTCTTTTTCTCTGCAATATTGTTCTTCTTCTTTTATTATTTCATAACACGTTATCAGCACGAGACTCTAACCAATTGAGTAGAAACTTTGGGACTGAGCATAATGATTGTCAATTGTTTTATGAACTTCCTTCATGATTAAAATTCTGGATTTTAAGGTAAGTATTTAATTTTACTTTTCTATTTCAAATTCTTGAAATTCTATAATTTGATTTCATATAATAAAGGCCAAGACTACAAAGTTTGATTATAACTCTAATGGAGTTTTTAAGAAATTACACCCACATGAAGTGGTAAAATTTCAATGTCTTGCCATGATCAATGTCATGTATGATCATGCGCACAAGAAATGAAAATCCGTCCCATTGAATTTGCTCCATTCTCATTCTCTTTAGAGAATATGATAGCAGTATGTAATAAGTCTGAAAGAAGACAAAATTATTACCATGAATAATCAATGGATATGGATGTGGCAATAGACGAAATTATATCGTCATCATTGTGGTAATAAGAACAATAAGTATTCTCAAAATAATCCTTCACTCGGTAAAAGTAATATTTGTCATCGATTTGACATGAGATTTTATAAAGCACATATAGATGATTATGGTCCATTCATGATGTGAATGTGACAGCATCTTACTTATGAATACATATTCATTCTTCAAAGAATATGAACGTGCTAGTGGTAGTGAATATACCACACTCACCTCTTGAAGAAGGTTTGAGATAATACCATAAATAATGTCATTATTATGGCATGAATGGTCATTGGTCACGTACCTATTGTACGCCAAAATATTTTGGCATTGTGATTATTACAAGACAACAGTAATGCAAGAAACAGATCTTGCATATAATTTTGACCATACACATAATGGTATAACTTTCTCTTTAAAAGAGATATTCACCACATGGATGTTGATGAATCTGTGGTAGTACAAAATTAATTGAGAGCTCTGGAAGAGCCAATTACCACTATTTTGGAGAAACACAATTGATTACCAATAAGGTATTGTGTTGTAGTAAGTCTCAAAGAAACTTATTCAGTTTTAAAAGTATACGCGAAAGCGGTTGATTATATTGAGGCTATAAATAAATGAAAGATTTAATATCTTCTATTACTACAACTTGTAGCGGGGTAATATGTACGTGAAAAAATACCCGCTTTATTCTTCAATTTGTACTACACAAATAAAGAATACCACAGTGAAGTGGATATTGATATAAAACTCATATCATAATAAACTTGAAGTTTATTCATAATTGCACATATCATGGTGTAAATCTGAAGTTTATCAATATTGATAATTTATTCAGTTGGCATAATTGATTTACCCATATCAATTTAAGTATGATGTGCAAAAATAAAGAGAATTCACATGGGTAAATATTAAAGAACTAGGAAGTTCTTTACGAATTTTTTTATGTGCTTGTTCTCATTAATTAATATACCAACTAAAGTGGGATTGAGTCCCATGAATGCTGGAAATATCAAAGGTGAATATGGGCTCATTCTCCCGTCATGTATACCACATAAGATGCATCTATGAGATGGTTACATGTGTGATTATTATTAACCCGCAACATGGTGTTTGCGAGGTAACTTGCTCAATAATTTAATTTAGAGCATATTCCAGATTTTTTATTCAAGAAGTTCATCTTGATAAGTTGGTCTACATCACCGGTGGTTTAGCAAAATGATTTATTGAGTGTCTCCACTTAATAGCTAAATTATTGCTTATGAGAACAAAGTTATCTATATCAGTTTGATATAGGGTATATATGAAAGTATATTACATTCTCCCCTCACAAGTGGTTCAAGGTCAGGAACCAAATAATTCCATCTTATTATTATTATTATTATTGATGTGCGGTGTATATTTTGATTAACACCATAATGCACAAAGATGAGTTCTCAAAGTTGAGGAAACAAGTTAGTTTTTCTAATATGAGGGGGAGACAATGAAAAACAATTGAGAAAAGTTACATGGAATAAATTATCATTTATACATCCAGATCCTCGAATAAAATAATATGAACTTGAAGTTCATAAAATGATAATTCATGTGCAATTTATTGCAAAGCATGCCAGACGCATTTGCTGACCCAAATAAAGTAAATATATTCTCATTGCAAATGCTCATATTAAGTCCTAGAAGGACAAAGTCTATGGTAAGCTTAAAGCGTATAGACAAATTAGTTTCAAATAAACTTCTTGATAAAGAAGATGAGCAAATGATCATAATAAAGGAGGCAAGTGATCCAGAAGATCACATGACATAACACTTCGTAATATCTCATGAGAGATTCAGGTACCTGAATATATGAATGAAGAGATCTTTATGTTATGTCATTATGAAAATACATTGAAATTGATATAAAATCTTTGTCGACGTCAACCTTCAAGAAGCTAGTGCACAAGATTGCGATGTGAAGGCTCAAGGATGTGAATTGATGCTTTCATCACAGGGAGTTAATGCGTGTTGCACTCTTTTTTCCTTACAAGGTTTTGTCCCACTGGGTTTTCCTTGCGAGGTTTTTACGAGGCAACCAAAAGGCGTATTGTAGATATGTGTACTCTTTTTCCTTCTCTAGATTTTTTTTCCCACGGGGTTTTATTTTAGTTAAGGTTTTAACGAGGCACATTATCATTGAATAGGCATTCAAGGGGGAGTGTTATAAATAGAATTCTATTTATGGTGAATGTTTATATTTAGAGAGATTTTAGGTTTTATTACTTGGTGGCTAAGTCACCATCTCCCTATAAATAGAGGGTTCTATTCCATTGTAATTGATCCCAAAATTCAATAAGAATTGCCTCTCTCTTTTTCTCTGCAATATTGTTCTTCTTCCTTTATTATTTCATAACATCTTCAATGATTTAGTTAATACATAATCCAGTCCAGATAAAAGGAACCCCGTAGAGAGTTTTGAGAATTTTTAGGTTAAGTTAACCTACAGCAACAAAATAACTCTTCATATTAAGTCTGGATAGTATTAAGAGACTCGCGCAATGCACGTTCGGAACTAAAGATTAAACATAAAAAGTTATGGGCATGACTTGTTTGAGCAAATCTCATCATATTACTCTAACAAAATCGCAATTGTTATCTTGTTCCAATATGATTTACCCAATAACAACTATTCTATGAAATTAACAATAATGAATTATATAATAATTAAATTATTTTTGAATGAAACTCAAGTAGCATAATTGTATAATTTATGAGACGACAACATGAAAATATAACATGATTCAACATAAATAATAATTATTATCAAATAAATAAAACTATGTGACTAATAATATCTCAAATGAAATATCGAAAAACTACTTTATATTATTTGTTATATTTAAATTTCATGTGTTATTTTGTCATCGTCATCATTAAAATTTCCGACTCCGTTAGAGTTTTTGTTCATGTTTCTTTAAAAACTAGTCTTTAGGCACGCGCGCTGCGCATGTACCCTATATAAATGTGTATAATACTCAAAAGGTTTAATATATATATTACTAAAAAATGTGTTATAAACTAAAAGTTTCTTTCAAATAAGAGTAAATGCCTGAAAATGACTAATTGACACATACTATATTTGGCTAATTCAATTAATAAAGTAATATTGAAGAAACTAAAACTAAAGAATTTTGCATGTCATCTGCTCTGCCTCTTGATTGGATCATGTACAAATGACATTCCAAGTCATCTTTCACAATACAAAGCACCTCGGCTAAACTAATTTTTTTTGAATTGAACAAGACTCCAGTTGGACATTTGTTTGGATGCTAATTTTTGGAAAAAACACCCTTGAGGAAAGAACTTACTCTTGTTGTCATCGTCTATTCTACTCTACTTTTTAGCGCTTGCTCCTAGCCTCCTATCAAACATGAAATATTATTTTCGTTCCTTATTGTTTAAAACCATCTCCTCTGGCCTCACCTCCCTCTATCAATATGATATTTCACCAATATCTACACCGAAATGACTTAAAAATTAAATTTCTTAGGTAATATACATTTTTTTATAAAAAACTTTTATGTCGCAAATATTCTACATCCTATCAAACAGAACATTAAACCAAAAAATATATCCGAAATCTTTTCAAAGCTAAAGTGAGAAGAGCAACAATACCTTATTGACCAAAGAGGAACAGTAATAAAAAGGAGCGACAAACTACCTCATCCATTGCTCGAACTTGAAAAGAAAAGCAAAGAGATATAGATATTAACAAAAATAACAGAAAGTAACCAAAAAAAATACTAACTACACTTCAAAATACTAGAAAACGTAACGCAAAACAAAAAATAACAGAAGAGAGCAGATGGATAGTTTCAAACATATGGAAAAAAAATATATACTTGATTTTTCAATCTTGGATAGAGAAAAAGTGATAAGTTCAGCTGTCAACTACCAATTTTAGAAGTCCACAATTGTTGAAGTCACCAACCTATTCTAGAAGCCACCATTGTTGAAAGAAGAATTTGACCACCAACCACCTTCTTTAAAGCTATAAATAGAGCCTTATGTTTTAGGCACAAAACATCAATCCAGAGAGATTGAATACAATCCAGGAAGAGATTGTGAGAACAAAAGAGAGTTTGGTGAGTTTTTTTTTTTTGTAGAGAGAAATTTTTGGTGTAAATTCTTTGTGATTCTATTCTTGAGTCATACAGTTGTTTTTCCTCCCAAATAATCTTCATATTGATCAGAGAATCACAACAAGTAGTATCAGAGCCTCCAATTCTGTGTTCATCGAGAAATATCGGAACACGAAAATTTCAACCCAAATTTACATTTTTTCGAAAACATGATCTTTGGTGTGTTTTGATCATTTCATTAGATTTCTTGCGTCAATACGAATTCAACGCAATTTTCTGGAGGAAAACAAAGCTAAAACGAAAAAGTTGTGATAATTCATATTTTTCAAATTTTTCTTCTTTCCAAGGAAGAATATGAATAGTAATTGCCTAGTCAGCGCCACGTCAGCATCCAGTCAGCATCTAGTCAGTGCCTAGTCTTCATAAATTTTCAAAAATTTATGAAATAACCCATGAAGTTACTGATATTGTAAATTTGCCCAAAAGTTCAGTATATTTTCACTTTAACCCCAATAGTTTGGTGTAAATTTGAAATTTTTTTAGAGGCCCTATTTTGACCCAAGAAGAGTCAATCCTACCATTTTTTACCATTCCGGACTAGTTGGTGAGGTCCATTTGGTGAGATTCTGCTCCAAAATATTTGACCAAGCCATTTTAAAGATATAATGAAAGAGTCGTCATCATCTGGAGCTATGATAAAGCTTACTGCCACATCATCATCTGGAGCTATGATAAAGCTTACTGCCACAAATTACACATTATAAAGACCTCGGATGGAAGATCTCCTCAGTTGTAAGTATTTGTTTGATCCCGTAGAAGCAAATGGTAAGAACTCCGATTCCACCAAAGAAGCAGTGTGGAAGAAATTAAACAGAAAAACTATCGGTCAAATTCGACAATGGATTGACGATAGCGTTTTTCATCGTGTTGCATAAGAGACAAACGCGTATGCCTTCTAGGTGAAGTTAGAAGGGATGTATCAAGCCAAGACCGCTAGGAACAAAGCCTTGTTGATGAGGCATTTGGTAAATTTGAAGTTAAAGCACGGAACTTCAGTTGCTGAACATACCAGTGAGTTTTAGAGCTTGATAAATTAATTATCGTCTGTTGATATGCCGCTCGGGGACGAGATGCAAGCCCTATTACTTCTTAGTTCTCTTCCTGATAGCTGGGAGACGCTGGTAGTCTCTCTCAGTAATTCAGCTCCTAGTGGAAATCTGACCATGTTTATGGTTAAAGATGCCTTATTCAATGAAGAAGCCAGGAGAAAGGACATCGATCATGGTGAGTCGCATGCCCTTATTACAGAAAGAGGGAGACAACAAGAAAGAAGTCAAGTTAAGAGGAGAGGCAGAAGCAAGAGTAGGGGAAAATCCACAGATGGTAGGAAGTCATCATATGCGTGCTACCACTGTGGAATAAAGGGCTATTTAAAGAAGAACTACAGAAAATTGCAGAAGGAGAAGGAGCAGTTGAACCAGAAGTATGGAGATGCATTGCTCACTACCCAAGGAGAGGTAGCCATTTGTTCCATCCAAGAAGAGACATGCCTTCACGTCTCAAGTCAAGAAGAAAATGAATGGGTGGTAGATACTACAACATCATACCACGCCACATCCCGAAAAGATTTCTTCACAACATATAAAGCAGGAGACTTTGGAGTAGTGAAGATGGGGAACACTTCCTTCTGTGAGATAGTTGGAATTGGTGATATCAAAATACAAACAAATACTTGGAGTACAATGATATTGAAGGATGTCTGTCATGTGCCAAATCATCGTCTAAACTAAATATCAGGTATAACTCTTATAGGGCTATGAGAGTTATTTCAAAAAAAGCACATAGAAATTGATGAAAGGGGTTATGATTCTCGCTCGAGGACATATTTGTGGCAACTTATATAAAACTCATGTGAAGGTATGTTCAGAGAGCCTCAATGTTATGGAAAATGAGGCGTCTCAAAACATGTGGAACAATAGACTCGGTCACATGAGTGAAAAGGGGATATCAATTCTAACGAAAAAGCAGCTTATCAGAATGGACAAGAATGCTGCTTTAGACCCTTGTAATCATTGCTTTTTTGGAAAGCAACATAGAGTCTCTTTTACATTTTCTTCAACCAGAAAATCAGAGTTACTCAGTCTGGTACACTCTCATATTTGTGGTCCCATGGAGGAGAAATCACTTGGCGGCAATAGGTATTTTCTGACTTTCATTGATGACGCTTCTCGAAAAGTGTGGGTGTACTTCTTAAAGACAAAGGACCAGGCTTTTGATTATTTCAAGATATTTCATGTAATGGTAGAGCGTGAAACGGAAAAGAAATTAAAATGCCTTCGCTCACATAATGGAGGCGAGTAACTTCCAAGGAGTTCGATTCCTATTGCAATAGACAAGGGATTCTGACATGAGAAGACGGTCCCACGCACCCCACAACACAACGGAGTAGCCGAGAGAATGAACCGGACAATTATGGAAAGAGTGAGAAGTATGATCAGGTATGGCAAAGCTGCCTAAGCCATTCTGGGGAGAAGCTGTTTGCGCCGCCTGCTACCTAATCAGCCGGTCACCCATACCAATTTTTGTGTCTTACCGTTAAAAAAAGAAAGTCACTTCTATAGTTAGTATGTTTCTAATTTCAGCATTCTCATTTTACCCCCTATTATATTGTCATAGGAATGACATGGCATGTTTAAGGCAACCAATTTTCACGAAATGTTACATACTTTGACTAGTTCAATATTGGAGCTAGGCAAAGTTTGTTTTTGAAAATTTTGTTTATAGTAAGTCAAAATGTACCTCTTTGACAAATGAATATTGAAGAAACATACCTAAGGGTCTGGCAGCTAGTAGTCAATGAATGAAGCGGAAGGAAAATCATAAGGTTTTAGGTTCAAATCCCACAAAGGTTTAAAAAAAAAATTATTTGGTGAAATGTTCTTATTTGTCCAAGCCTTGGTAGCCAGAGTTACCTGGTAATTGTGGGAGGTAGCACTTCATTAAAAAAAACATTAGAGAAGCATTGAAGACCAGGAAAACAGTCTCTTCTAGGAAGCAAATATAAGTATCAAGTAACAGGTACTCGGTGGAATAGCAGAGGTGTGCTGCAAGTTGGCTCGAACACCACCATCATAAATTATTTAAAAAAAAAAGAAAAGAATATCGGAGATACATTGAAGACCAGGAAAATGGTCTCTCTTATAGGGAGCGGATGTGATTATCTGGTAATCCAATACTTCAATTATGTAAGTACAAGTTTACATCTCTCTGACGTGTCTCTTAGTAGTAGTTATACAAGCTCATGTCAATTTTGGAGTGCAGGCTTTACTTAGCCTGGATAATTTATCTTTCCTAATCTTCATTAAATTTTTTTGCCAAATTACCATCTTTGTTCTTTGATCAGTGTTCAGGAATACTTTTGAACTTCATTCTATTTTTGGATTTTAGGTTGTTGGTTTAGCATCATCGTTAAAAAGAGACGCACATATATAGGAAATTATGTAAAGTTCATTGCCAGTATATATATCTCGAAGTAAATTACTTTATTAGTGCAGAACATGGAAAATTTATTTTTTGAAGTTCATTGCAAGTACATATATGCACTTGACTTATTAATATTTATTCGTTAACGTTATGTTTAATTGAGATCTCCGTGCTTAATACGCCTGAAAGAAATGTGATTATAGAAAAAAGTATGTAATCTTCTCAACACAAAATTGTGGCTCGTATAAAGATTAAAAATATGTTTTACTACCTATACAAAATTTTCACTCATAAATAATATGTGGCCATATGGTACTGGCAAATCTGGCATGTATAGTAACAAACATGGGCGAAGCCACACTTTGGTTAGAATGGTCAATTGACTACCCTTTGTCAGAAAATTATATTGCGTATATATCTAAAATATTAGGTTTTAGAGGTACATAACATACATTGAACACCCTTTGTTATATTTTTTTATTTGCTTATTTCAAGTTTGAACACCCTTGAATAAATTTATAGCTTCGCCGCTGGTAACAAAGACCACATTTTACAAATAGGGGCCACTCTTGAAAAGGATGATTTATAAGTAGGGGTGCTAAAGTGATGCAAGAAAACAATTATCTGACCCGTCCGTTTGCCATTCTTATATAAGGTGACAAAGGCCACATGCTTGAAAAGTAAAATTATAGGTGTAGCCTGTAGTGTTGCCTTAGGGCAGAGATTATACGTGTTTAGGCCATTCATGTAAGGCAACGCTTTGGGTTTAAAAGTGTAATCTTCAATCAAAGGCCATACTTTTTGATTGTCTTGGATGCCATTTTGAAAGTGTAATCTTCAATCAAAGGCCATACTTTTTGATTGTCTTGGATGCCATTTTGAAGCGTCGTTAAAGACCTAAAATATAGTAGTGTTATCTAGAAATTTTACCAACATAAAATTTATAAAATATTTCATTTCAAAATATATTTATAGATAAAATTTTACAAATTTGATCTAACGCGAAAATTTGAACATAAATACCAAATATTTGTCATCCATAAAATTTTCATATCAAGATGTTCCGTAAATAAATTTGATCAAATGTTCTAATGTGAGAATTTTAACAATGTGTCAAAAATTATATCATTATAACTTTTTATATACATACTTTAGTAATATTGACATAGTTTATCCTACTATATTATATCTTAGTTAGTGATTGGAGACTATTGTCAAACAAAAAAATAGGGATTTTTACATGTGTATACCTTATAGCAAACCTTACTACCAACTATGTTTAAGGTTTGTGTTTATTACATTTAAGCATACCAACTTTCAATTTATGTACCATAATTCAAATTAATGTTTAATTATGTTATCATTAAATGTAGGAATGTATTTAGGGATAAAATTTCCCAATTTATTTTTTTACCCGCTTCTCTCTCATCCAAATTTTTAATTTTTTGCTCCCCCCACGATTTTCCCACAGTTATTTACTCCCCCACGTTTTTTCTTTTCTTCAATTTAGTTCCTCCTTTTTCGTATAGCAGTAACCACAACTCCCATCACCTTCATTAACTTCCCCCACCATTTTCATCCATTTCAATCTTCTTCTAAATCATGAAAAATCCAAATACTCCCAAAAAAACCTGCAAAAGAGGTAGTGACAGATATTCCATCTTTTGACTTGGGTGTTTTAACACCTAAATTCTCTGCCAAAACCCAACATTATACACATGCAACTGACAAATCTACAGCTATGTCTTCTCCAAGGAAAATCAGGACTGAAATACGAACCAAACATTTACAAGATGTAAATGTTATTGCTGTAGATAAACTCGGCCAACAACACCAGAAGTGCAAGGCCAAACAGATGGTGATAGATGATGATTTTGTTGAGGATTCACCCAAAGGTTCCATCTGGGAAAAAACTGAAGTTATCTCCTTCATCTTTCAAAAAAACAAACAAAAAACCTTCAAAAAAAGCAAAAAAATTCGTTCCTCAAAATATTTCAGTAAAGGTATTCTTATTTTATTTGTCCGCACATTTTTTTGGAAACATTTTACTTTGTCTTAATTTTGTAGATTAATTGTCGTTATTTTGTATGTTTATTTGAACGTTCACTTACTGTATATTTTAATTTTAATTTGACAGCACATTGATGTTATTATGTACTATCTGAGAAAGATGGGGAAATATGGCCCTAACATCAAGATAAGGTTTACAACAACCGATTGCTTGTTCAAGACAAAGATTGAAGCAATCTATGAGAAGTTCACTAGTTCTCCGCCGGATGTAAGGAATTCTGTGATTAAACCTAAGGATGATATTGCTGAATATATTCTGGGCTACATGATTCTTGCAAATGTTCCATGGGATGTTGTTGACTATGTGCTCATGCCTGTTAACATTGTTGATAACTTTCATTGGTTGTTGCTAGTTTTTGACATAAAGGATAGGCAACTTTATGTTTATGATTCATTGGTAAGAGCAAAGCGTAATCAATCTGTTCAGACAATGGTTGACAAATTTGCAAGAATTATTCCTCTTTATTTGTCATGCACTGGTTTCTATGGTAAACACAAAGACATTAACTTCAAGACTTCAAAGTCATACACTGAGAAAGCGGTTACGGGCCCTCTCGACATTCAATTGCTGGTTGCTGAGATTCCACAACAGAAAGAAGGCTCACTGTAAAAAACTAATCTCCCTTTCTATATGTTTTATCCTATATTTTTTTGTAGTTTGATATAGACTGACAAATTATTATTTTATGCAGGGATTGCGGTGTATATGTAGATGCTTTTGCGGAATATGTTAGCTGTGGTGATTTTTTCATCTCAAATGAAGATTTGAATGATATTGTCCCACATCGTATACGCTATGGAGCTCTACTATGGGATTACGCTACGAAGAAGCTAGAAGATGGCTCAATTAGCGAGAGTGGGGTTACTGGCAGGCTTGCCAGAAGGAAGGATGCACCGGCAAAAAATGAGAGGACTAAAGTTCAACGAAAGAAGAGATGAATTCTGTTATTCCTAGTTGTGTCTGTGTAATTTGGTAGTTGTATTGGAAAATAATGTAGGAATTAAGTCATTTAGTTTTTGTACAAATTTTTTATGATAACAGATGTTATACTCGTGTACTCGAGTTCTCTAATACCTTCAGGTGCCATTGAACATATTTATATAAATGTCAGTTGTTACAAATCATAAAGATGAATTAAATAGAGGTATCCTAACATCCATGTTAATAACAATTATCAATTTAACTACAATTGAACTACATTTAACCACATTTCAACTACAAATTGTAAATAACTATTGTAGATGACTACATGTACACCACACCTAAACTACATTTTAACCACAATATGGAAACAGTTGACATTGAGTCCTTTATTTATTTAAGTCATAAAGTAAGAAGTTTAACTATTATATAAAAAATGAAAAAAAATCACGCTTGAATGCATACAAACAACATGTAAATATACAGTTACACAAATTGATGATTTTAGTTAAATTTCATCTTCAAATCCAATACAGGTTATCAGTCAGATCTGAAAAATCTTATTTACGCTAAAACATTTAAATGAATAACTATTCTAACTATATAATATTCATTTCTTTTTTGGAGCATTATTGCAAGTTCTTTTGTTATGCCCTTCAACTCCACAATTGCCGCATGACACCTTGTACTTCTTTGACTTTATTTCATCAAATGTTTTATATCTTTCCTTCTGAGGTCTCCCCGGCTGCCTTTTATCTCCCGTTGGTGGCTTTACTACATCATCCAAAATATGTTGGGGAACATCCAATTTGGCTTCATTAGGAAGAGGATTTACTGGCATTTCATAGGTAAGAAGAAGGCTCTCCCTTGTGTAATACGGAGAGCAATAGTTTTCAGGTGTTTCATTCCTATGCCTTAATGCTGCTAGAGCATGCGCACATGGAAGTTCGTCAAGTTGAAATTGTCCACAACTATATTTCTTATTTTGTAGACATACAATGTACCGCTTCGCACCATCTAACACAGTATGCATATAATCTGTTGAAGCTCTCACCTACAATTTAAAATTAAATAGAAAAAATGATACATCAAAAATTTAAATGGATTATATACATTTTATCTACAAATTATATACAAGTAACTACAATTATCTACAATGATACTACATTTTAACTACAATCTGAAACACTGCATCTATTACTATTTTTTTTCTCCTACATCGATCAAGAATATCTTACCCGTAGTTTCTGAGATAACGTGTTGTTATCTTCCAACTCTTTGTGGAATTTTTGACCAAGGAATGTGAAAGTAGCCTTTGCCTTCAACAACTTTTCTTTTGTCCAACGTTCAATAAGAGTTCTCATATACTCAAATAGGTCATATATTGGCAGCTCTCTTGCCTCTTTCGTTACAGCATTCAACGACTCGGCAATGTTTGACGTCATAGTAAAAGTTCTATTCACCGTTGCATGTATTCTTGACCATCTATGATAGCCAATATCATATAGGTAAGACTTTACACACTGGTCTACCTCTTCAATCTTCATCATCCTTTCATTGAATTCATCTAGAGTGTATGACCAGGCTGTAGCAAAGTACAATTCATGTAATTGTAGATGTTCTTTTTTAAGTTTTGATCTTATATTTGTCCATATATGCCACATACAAGAGTAGTGTGCCATCCCCGGATAGACAACTGATGTTGCCTTTAATATGCTTTCATGCCTATCTGAAACAACACACATTGAAGGTCTTTCTCCATATGCCTCATTGAATTTCTCAAAGAACCACTTCCAAGACACGTTGTTTTCAGAATCAACCACAACATATGCCAAGGGCAAAATAGTGTCTACATTTTGTGTTCATAACATAATACTCCATTAAATAACAACTACACTTGGATATTGAGGTTAAAGACAATTAACTTTATTTATTTATCTAACTACAAAACAACTACAAATACACTTCAATTTAACTACAATATATTGTCCACAATGTATGTATTTTATTTACCTACTGCATCCATTGTGCTTGCTGTCAGCATAATCCCCCTGTATGCTGACTTTAAAAATGTTCCATCAACCACAACAACCGGCCTAAAATGTTTCCAACCATTGATTGATTTAGAAAGAGCAACAAAGGCGTATAAGAAGCAATCTTCTGCTGCCTTCTTCAGTTTAACAACAGAACCAGGATAAATCTTCTCAAGAATATAAAAATATTTTGGTAATTTGTTGTAGGAGTCACACGGATTTCCTCTCAAAAAATATAATGCTTTTTCCTTTGCTCTTCATGCTTGCATGTAGCTTAAGTTCAGTCCATGTTCAGATAACATGTCAGTTTGTATGTCCTTTGGTGTGTAGACAGTCTTAGGATCACAATACTTTGGAACAACCATGCTATCAACTACTGCTGCAGTACGTTTGCGCTGTATGAATGTTTCATCCATTATGCAACATGTGTGTTGTCGACTGAAACTTCTTATCTTGAACATTGCAGAATTGTTAATTGACGTTGCCTTGAAATGCCATTTGCAGCTTTCAGCTACACATATAAGCCAGTAACTAAAAAAAAAAAGTAGTTACACTATGATGAACTACAATTAACTACAAATACTCCCATACATAAAGCATAACTACAAATACAATACAACAAGCCAGTAGCTACACAAATTTAGTTTACACTACAATTAACTACAAATAGAATACAAGATAACTACATACCTTCTATGACTAGATCTTTTTACTCTGAACTGCAACTTGTGCTGCACTGAATAATTCCTCATTGCAGAAGCTATTGTTTGCTTGTCCTGATACACTTGTCCTTTTTCAATACATAATTGCTTAGATTCGGTTATTATTTCACTTTGATATTCCTCTATTGCTGGTGACGACGGAATCTCTAGTAACCTTAGTGATCATGAAGAACCTGAAAAATATAAATTCAAAAATGTAGTAACAATGCAGGTAAATATGAATTCGACAATGCTTTATATGAATATTGTATTTAATTTATAGTGAAATGTAGTTGAATAAGTTAATAAATAAATTCATAACATTCTGCAATTCGGATCAAGCATACCTGTACTGGTGCTTTCATTGGTGATTGCCAATTCCATATTGAAATCTCTAACACTTATACATAACGGATACGAACATAAGTTCCTATTATCCTTTTTCGTTTCCATATACACACAAACACCCATATCATTCCTAATTTCCATTGGAGGACAATTCTCATCCACAATGTATTTGATTTCTACAATTTTCTCCGATGTATCAATTGATAATTGTTATGCAATTGTAGAAACGAGATTTGCGTAGCTTGAATTATCATCTACCACAATGGCGTCAACTACAAAATCTCTATATCTTCCATATTTATCCCAATTACCATTCAATTTCAGCATAATTGTGATTTTTGCCATGATTTTGTGTAGTTAACAGAAAAAAATTTAAGAACTGAATAGGAGTGAGAACAGAGATCTCGTTCAGTTATATTTCTACAATTTGAGAACAGAGATCGACGAAGAACAGTCTGTAGAAGAAAATTGTATTTCTACAATTTGATTTTTGGATAATTCATAGTTTTTGTGAATAGGAGTGAGAACAGAGATCTCGTTCAGTTGAAGAAGGAGTGGTTTTCGCAGCTACGGATTTTTTTCCTTTTCTGAATTTTGAATTAAATGCAAAGATTCTTCCATCTGATTTCTAGCCTACAATTGCGCACGTTTTTTGGGCATAATCTCTTTAAATTTGATTTGGTATATAAATTGTAGAGAATATGTTAACAGGTCGGGTAATTTACTAATTTTGCACATTTTTGATAATAATATTTGCTATAGGGTATAGATATGAAAAAATCCCAAAAAAATTACCAATAGAGGTCCAAAGCTCGTCAGAAATTTTCCATGTCACATTTATTAATATTCCATGAAATAATTTTACGAATTATTTCGTGGAATATCAATAGATGCGATTTAGAAAATTCATTGGAAAAAAAAATGCTATAGTTGATTTTCTAGAGCAATACAAGCCTCATTTAGTTATATTACAAGAATCTAATACAAACAACCCATTCAAAATGACTACTCGGCGGTGAGCATGGTAGAGAATTTTTATTTTTATTTTATTTGCACCGGGTGTTCAAGTCTCTATGGGACCCGACTAATTTCGGGGGTGCACAGGCCCTCGGCAAGGAGTTTCCCGCAAGTGCACAACGGTTAATTCAGGTTTTACCGTGGTTCGATGGCCCTCAGGAATTGTTTGCACCCAATAAGTTTCGAACTTGAGACCTTGAAAGGGAGCATACCCCAAGGCTCAAGTCAATTGCCACCGGGCCAAACCGTGAGCATGGTAGAGCATTTTAAGGTAAACTCTTTTAAAGAGTTCTATTTAAATAATTTTTATACTAAAATTGACCTACAACATAACTCTCCATATAAAAATTGATATAGTAATTTGAAAAATAGAGTACAAAACCCTCTTTTGTTGAATTTAATAGTTTATATACATATTCGCATGCCTAAGCTAAAAGACTTGGGAAATAAAACAAACTTAGTCAAGTATAGCTTTAATGATCTAAACGGATATTTTTTTGGCAATTCTCCTTAATCAAATAAGCTTCCTAGTTTTCGAAAACCAAACGGAGTCAAATATAAAAACACTTTCGGTTTCTCAAAATGTCGCATTTAAAACCCCTCTTTTGCTTCATTTTCAAAAATACCAAACTAATATATTATGGAAAATCATAAAGCAGGAAATGCGACACTTCTCAGTGAATCTAAAATTTCAAAATCATGGGTGCTCGCAAATAAAAATTCTAAAAGAAGAGGAAAAAATGAATTTAGAGATTGTTGCTCACTCGATATTTATCAAAATCTTTTGATCATTGCCTATATAAATCTACTAGAGCCGTCAATATGGGCTTGGCCCTTTGGGCCAGCCCAGCCCAACCCGTAATTTAGCATGGTTGGGTTAGAATTTTTGAGCCCGTTTAAAAACGAGGCTTTTAAGCCCAGCCCGAGTAAGCCCGTGGCCCGTAAGGCTTTACTAAGGCTGGGCCGGGCCGGGCCGTGGACCTAATAAATTATTTAATTTAAATATATAAAAAATAAAAAAATATATTGTCTTTAGAGATAAAAAGTTAGAATTGGATCTTTATTAAGAGGAACTAAAGCTTGACCTTAAAAAATTTCAAGAGATGGATATTGTCATGTATTGGAAGCACCATTCTTGAAAATATCCAGATCTTTCAATGATGATGCGTGATATATTTAGTATTCTTATTACCATTATAGCATCGAAATCAACATTTAACGATGGCGTGATCTTACAAAGTACATAAATTGCATTTATTATGAAAATGTCTAAACACTTGTTACTACTCAAAATTGGCTGCACAAGTTTTCCCCAACTCAAAATGGTAATAATTTTTATTTGAATTTAAATATTTATTATTAATTTTAAAAATTTAATTATTTTTAATGTTTAACTAATTAATATTGCATATGAATTATAGATGAAAGTAAAAATGTTAAGACAACCTTGTCACAAGCAGATTCAAATGTGTTTGATAAAAATGATGTGTTGGACATCTCACAAGCATCATGCAAATTCTCTTGAATAATTTATTTATGTCTTGACTTTTAGTGAATGAAATATAATCCTTTTTTACTTTTTATTAGTATTTATTATAATATATTGGAACAATATAAAAATTTATTAAGTTTTGCGAATAATTTTTAATAAGATATTTTTAAATTTTTAAAATATTATCTTTTTTTAGGTCAAAACTTAAAGAAAAAATATAAAATTATATTTTTAAAAATGATGGTCCGGCCCGTGAGGGCCCGTGGCCCATATAGGGCTAGAGTGGGCTGATCATTATAAGACCTATCGAAATGGTGGCTAGCCCAGCCTAGCCCGTCAATTGCTAAAGCCCATATAGGCTGGGCTGTGCTAGCCCGACCCGGCCCATATTGACAGCTCTAAAATCTACAATCATAATCAAAGAAAATGGGTGCTTAAGCACCCATATTGTTTCAGGTAGATCCGCCAATGCAGTTCACTCTACATATTTAGATTAAAAACTAATATCGTCCGCCTCCAATTATGTAGAAATTAACCTATTCAACTAATACAACAAATACTATACCTCAACCTTTAGCAAGTTGGGGTGTGATATATGAATTTTCAATCGCCATGTTTTCCATTTAAATTCATCCTAGGCCAACATTAATAAAAAATTTAAAAAAAATGAAAAATACTAGAAGTACACCCTTTGTTGTTTTACAATTAATACAAAATTCTTTTAGCATTAGAAGAACATAACTTGACAAAATTGATCACGTACAGTACCAACCTTGTCAATGTTTCTTCTTGGGGCTTAGTGTTCCGGAAGTGGAAGCTGGGCTTGACATCTCCTTAAACGCTGATGGGCAGAATGGACTTACTGTACATTTTGCACAACGAGGTCTCAGAGGAGTACATATGGTCTGTCCAAAGCCTACCTGCAAAGGCCATAGCCACAAACTGACGTGACAAATAGCGAAAGAGAGAGGGACAGATGTAGTGTGTAAATTGTGTGTTCATGATTCATCCAAACGTAGTAGCTTTGACTTGGATCCCGTAATTCACTAAAAAGTACAAATAATTGATTCGAAACTAGTAAATCAAATGAAATTGTAGTAGAATTCGGAACTCAAACTCAAAAAGTTCAAATCATGGAACCGCTTATGAGAGAGGAGAGAAAATTCATTTTCAACTAACATGTCCATACTTTAAGCAGTCAAATATTAGAGGCAAAGTTAACAACAACAACAACAACAACTACCCAGTATAGTCCCACAAGGTGGGGTCTGGGGAGGGTAATATGTAGACAAGTCTTACCCCTACTCGAAAGGGTAGAGAGGCTGTTTCCAATCGACCCTCGGCTCAGGGAAGGAAAGGGAAAAACAACAACAAAACAAAAGAGCATTAGTAAATCCAGCAGAAATCGCGTAAATAGTTATCTGAACATAAGAACCATAAATAAAATGGCATGCAATAATATCAAACAGTAACTACCAATGAATATTGGAGACACAATGAAGACCAGGAAAATAGATTCTCTTCTAGGGTACGGATATGATTACTGGGTAATCCAATATAGGAAGTGGGAGAAACAATTTATGCTCTTTATTTATGGAAAAAGTTGAACGAGAGTTTTGTGCGCAAGAAAATCAACTTGTCTTATCCACAACAACAGTGAGAAAACTCATTCGTTCGACGTGGATGGGAAGATGGGCATGAAACTGAAGCAATGGATCTCATACTACACAGAATAAAAGATTTCAATCTATTGCCTATTTCCACCTATTGAGTGCAGGTCCAGAGACACTTCAAAAGCTAAAGCATAAACATTACTCTAGCTCTAGGTTGCAAATCAAACTTTTTGAGAAAATTTGAGACCGATCGAGCATTCATATTGTCAGCTTTCATAATTATGTGTGCAACTGATAGCAAGATAAAGAGCATTCTGTGTTGCTAGTACTGCCAAATAGAGAATCTAAAATGAGGTTTTAGTTGTCAGCTGAACATATACAAAAGAAGCACTAAGCACACATTTCATATTGATTCTGCATTAGAACTGATTGGACAAAGGTGAAAATTAGGATGTACTTGAGCTACAACGGTAAGGACCAAAGAGATGGGAGAGGGGATAATCAATGATACTTGAGAGAAAAAATGATGTGGAGACATACCAATAGCAAATTAATGGAAACCCATTCTTCTTTAGGAAGCCACTGCTGCAAGGAGACCCTAGTCTCTTCGGGTGATCTAGTTCCCTGACGGAGTCAAGCAAGAACAGAATTTTCCGAAAATTTTTATATTTCAAATCAGAAAGAGCCGTTAAATGTTTTTTTATAAAGTAAATAATTCTATTAATGATTGGGAAACCAGTATACAAGCAATATACCAAAAAATAAAGAAACCTACACCAAAATATGGTTCTCGACAAAAGATATCCAATATTCTATACAAATAGGATCTCATCAGTAACCAATATGAAACTAGACACAAGAGGTCTATTTTTCAACTTTATAAAGTCATTATCAACCCCATCAAATGCTCTCCTATTTCTCTTTTCATAACCCACACAAGGGCTATTGGAGAAACGTCCTATGCCCTCGGTCATCTCTTCCTTCTTCTGTAAGCCCAACTAAACAACACGTCTTCCACTGTACTTGGCATCACCCACTGTATTTCCAGCCAATTCAGACACCAACCAAAAATTCACAGCCACCTAACAATGTAATGGGAAATGGTCTACGTCTTCACCAAACATCTGCACGCGAAGCACCAGCTAACATGGTCATCCTCCTCTTTCTCAAGTTCTTCGCTGCCAGTATTACTCCCCTTGCTGCCAACCACATGAAGAAACACACCTTCCTGTGTGCTGTGCGAACCCAAATAGAAGAGTATGGGAAGGTCAACTCCTCCCTAACTAACTAACTCTTGAAATAAGACTTAATTGTATATAATCTGTCCCTATTCTATTCCCATATCCATAACGCCGATGTGGTACCCTCTGTCCATACAGTAAATCAACCAAGTTTTAAAATTCATCCATCTCCGATCCTAGAGGTTCTTCCTAATTTCAAATCTGCGGTTAATAATAATTTTGACCAATTTACTTGGTGATGGAAGTTTACCCATGTTGTAGTGGCACAATCTTATAACTAGTCGTGCTTTCTCCGATTCAGTCAGTGGGCACTGACTAATCTGTTCGGCCAAACGGTCGTTTTTTCTTTAATCTTGCAAATTCATGTTGATCCAAGGCTCTTTCATTCTCAGACCGATCCCCTAGATCTTCTGGCTCCTCCCTTTGAGCTCAAATAAGACATTCTTTCGTTGAGTGACTTCGTTCCCGGTCTTCCTATTTCCTTCGCTTTCCCAGCCGCTGCCTCTAAGGCCCAAGCCAATGAAGTTCGTTCCTGGTCTTCCTACATATGTTTTACGCTTACATTTCTAAAATGTTACTATAATTTAGCAGGCTATAATTAACCTAGACAAAACGAATTAGTTTAAAAAATTTGTGCACATATAACATAACACATGTCCCCACTTTCTAGTTGCTCATTATAGCAGTGAAGCCTCGCCTTCGAATAGAATTAAGCATACCTGCTTTTTTCCAGGCTGTGAGACCCAACCAAGCCGATTACTAACACGATGCACGTGGGTATCTACACAAATCCCTTCAACTTTGTTCCATGCCATAATCATAACCTAAAGGAAAAGCTATTTAAATAACTTAGGAATGTGCAGTGGAAGGAAAATGAGAGAAGCATAATATCCTACCAGGTGAGCTATCTTGGGACCAACACCTGGAAGTAGAAGCAACTCATCCACTGTACTAGGAATGTCTCCATCATATTTAGAGACACAAATCTCTGCGACTTGTTTAAGGTGCCGAGCCTTTCTTGTGTAAAATCCAACCTGATCAACAAAATTGTTAAGTAATTCTGCATAAGAGAAACTGACAAAAATTTAGTTGGCACTAACGCGAATACAATAATATCATAAAAAGACATCATTGAGCACATACCGGGTATATCAAGCTCTTTATGGTGACTTCATCAGCTTTATCCATTGAGTCAGCACTCAGCAAACCATTTTCGAGGAGCCGCTGATTTGCTTCTGCAGATTCAGAGGACAACATTATATACCAATAGGAAGCCAGAAGAATATTACAACCTCATAAAATGTGGGACACTTTCAATGAACCAGATTTAATGTCTGACTTCAAGTAATCATCTCATCAAAAGGTGGATGTGCGAGAGTAATCTCAACACTTGCCATGTGTAACATGACCCTTGGTCTGGCTTGATAACAATGAACCGACCAGAACAGCAAATCTTCTTTCCTGATGAGATTGTGAACAGAAAAAATGAAGAAAAAAACAGTAATCAACATCAACCATCCACATCTATCCAGCAACTACAAAATAACTAAGGTGAAAAGGTAACAATGTATAGTATCCTTTTAGAAGCGTTAAAATATTATACACACTTACTCATAAAAAAGGTAAAAGTACACTTTTCGTTCTCAACTTATTCTTTTATGCGAGTACTCGGTTCTAGATATCCTAACAAAGAAGACAACCACTAACCAAGCATCAGGTTTGCAAAGATGTATGCACCTTAGGTTGAAGAGAAGTCACTCCTTCATCAAGGTCAATGGAGTCCACAGGTGCCTGTTCTGATGATCTCATTCTGCGTATCCCTTCAATGACCCTTTCCCAGTTGGCAGGAGCTTGTACTGCATCAAATTCGCCAAAATATTTAGCCTTACTAACTCTACGGAACCTATCCATAAGGTATGTTAAACCAGAGAACTCCTCAGTAAAAATAAAAAATAAAAATAAAAAGGTTGCAAATAAATAAGAGATCGAAGTCCATTTTCATTCAAATGGGTATAAAGACAATGTGCAAACTGGTAATACAAGAAAAGATGCTTTCAAAGAAGAAAAGAATCTTGAGGATAGCGAATGATTTATGCACATGAACAAAAAATCTTAAGGTGAAAAAGAACAAAAAACAAAGAGGAGAGAGTGAAAAGGCAATATAAATCTACAATGATCATGTAGTTCTCCAAGAGGGATTTGGGTAAAACCACTCTATTTTAATCATGCAGTCGCAGGTACAAACAAGAAGTGATGCTCTAATCTTGTCAAAACACAATATCACTTATAATCATCATGTATAGAGTTTCTACATGATATCATATCTCTGCTTGTCTGCCCACCAACAAGTAATGTTCACTTCTATTTGCCATCTTTTTTTGATTTTGCACCGGGTGTCCGAGTCTCTTCAAGCCCCGACTAATCCCGGGGGTGCACAGGCCCCAGGCAAGGAGTTTCCCGCAAGTGCACCACGGTTAATTCAAGCTTTACCCAGTCCGATGGCCCTCAGAAATTGTTTGCACCCAGTGGGTTTTGAACTTGAGACCTTGAAAGGGAGTAAACTCCAAGGCTCAAGTCAATTGCCACCAGGTTGGCCTGAGGGTTACTTCTATTTGCCATCCTTGGAATACAAATAATAAAAGATATTATGAACCAGCTAAAAACCACTCCCTTCCCAAAATCCGTCATGAGAGAATTAGTCGAACAATCTCTCTGTGTTTTCTTAGACCTGAAGGAAGTCAATGGACTAGTCTTTAAGCATAAGGTGGTAATCAAAAGGTTTTAGATTTGCTAGACAGAACATGAGTAGATATATATGCATCGAACTATATAAAAGTAACATAATCAACAGCAGAATCAATCTTTGTATGTGGAGATATAGCTAACAAATAAATGAGCAAAGTTCCATATCAATATGAAAGTCAGAAAAATAAAAAACAAGGAATGGCAAATTGACTTGGTACTCACTTGACTGAGAACAAATACTGCCACTTTTATTTGCAAAATCTTCAATTTCTGGATGCCTGAGAAACTGCAACAAGTTAAAGAAAAACATGATCTGTTTTCCCTCTCGCAACCTCAAGTACAAATGATCACATAGTATTTGATAACTAAAAATAGCCTGTGAAGTACATAGACAACAGAAAATTTTCCTCTTCCACAAAATGGACTTCCCAATTTTGCTTGTTAACCATATAACAAGATCAACTTAGACTTAAACTCTGTATACAAACTAATTCAATATTAGTAATGTGCTTGATCACTCTCAGATAGGTGTTTAGATCTTTCGGAAGCAAAATCGGACAATCAAATTGGATTGAGAGTACAATTAAATTGTGTGATGAAATGGAGCTGAAAGCCATATCCCTGAACTTATTAATCCAGGTGCAAAGAAAAGCCTGCTATATTTCATGCTATCTTTTTTTATGAAAAAACAGTATCCAGAAAGGAGCTCAGATACATTAAAGAATAACAGTTTTAGCTACTAGGTTCTAAAAAAGCTCTATTTTACCCTAAGATACATGGACGCGATAGAGGACATGCATAAGATAGGGGTCAGTTCACTTTCTTTTTACATCTTTAATGTATCTTGTAGGATCCATAAGAGGTTCCAATACCTACTTTATAAATATGACTGCATATTGATAGAATGACAAGATATAGGTATGTCAAGGAAAAATGAAGAGACCGTGTAACAAAGCCTTTACTAGTATATTCTATCAGTAATGTTCATACATTCTATCTCTAACAACTTAGCATATCAACCTACTCTTCTCTTGAAGGATGTTGCTTTAAAGTTTCACCCTCTTCAGCGGCAAGTCTAGCTGAGGTCACACCAAAGAAAAATGAAATATAAAGATGCTGCTAGTTTCTCTTGTAGCCAAAAGGATGAATAACATATTAAACCTGCATAGGAAGCAATATGCAAGCTCCCACGGTTACTTCAATCTAAAATCTTCTTTATTTGCATAACATTTGACATAGTTTACATTCAGAAAATCCATATCCTTATTTTTGGATCTTCACATCATCTTAGGCAAGATTGCTTTCTTAGCCAATTATGAAAAATCTTCAACCTGAAGATTTTTGAAATATCTATCAGTATTGACCACCGTCTACGCCTCTATCATAAGCTTCTAATCGTCTTATACATATAATAGGCAGAAACACAATTTCAAGATGATAAAGCAGATAAATACCAGTCCTCCAGGAAAAGTACTTGCAGATACCATAACTTCTTGGTTCTAAAGTATAGACCGGCTTGTATCAACGGACATTACAATTATCGCCAAGAATATTCTACAGTTATATTACACAATCAAAATATTTCTCCTCAAAGTCACAACCCTTTTGAGGGAATAAGAATTTACTCATTTCTATAAACCAACAGATTAGCGAACAATCGAGGCAGTGAGCCCCTCATATGAATACTCAACTAAATTGTACCCATTTCAAGAATTTCCAACGAGAGGGCCACTAGATGGCTAACTCACTTGATCTCTAGGCAACATACCACACACGCAAGAGTCAAGAGTAATCAGATGAACATTTACGAGTTTAAGTTCTATGTACAGACAATATAAAATATATTTACACAATCAGGTCACTCAAAAAGGTAATAATTTAGGTTACTCTATTTATAACATTGATTTGTCACCTAGTATGAATGACAAGGAACAGTTACAACGGGTTAAATACACTGATGATGTAAAAAATTCATTAAACTGTCAATGTATGTAACCTAATTTTTTTTAACAAATATTTTTTATCTACTTCAGAGTGGCTCCCATTCAAGCTAAATTTTCTCACACACAAAATTCACCAAAAAACACGGAGAAAAAACAAACAAAAATACCATTATGAAATAAAACCTCAACGATCAAAGAATTGATCATTATCATAAAATAATCATACTTTTTGATCAGGAGATTCTGTCTTAACCACTTTGGCTATCATTTCCACTCTCCTTTTTCTCACTCTATTCTTAGGTACAACACCACCAACTTCAGAACCTAAAATTAAACAATTTTATTGATTAAACATATAAGTAAAAGAACATAAAGAACTCTTATTTTACAAGGCAAAAGAGAAACACACATTTAAGCTGAATTTTTGGTGCACCTGAGTTTTGTCGTATGGTGGAGAGACGTGTTTTTGGCATTTTGATTAAAGAGATGAAGAAATATTGAATTGGCAATGGAACTATAGAGGCGAGATATGGAGTGTGTCGGAGAAGAGAGGGGGACATTTTCGGAGGGACTTTACTGGCGAGAGTTTAAGCCACGTCTCTTTAACTTCAAATCTTAACAACTTGGAACTTAGGCTTGTATTATGGTGTAATCTCAAAATAGTATTTATTTTAATTATTTCGTTAAAATTAGTTGTATTGTATTATTAAATTTATTATTTCAGAATAATAAAAATTTCCTTTTTTTAAATAACTAATTTGATGTGGTGGGATTGTTTCCTATTTTTCTTTCTAATTATGCCCTAACTTATTACTCCACAATATTTGTTTTTGTTTTTGTTTGTCTTTCTTTCCCCTGTGCCGATAGTCGATTGGAAACAACCTCTCTGCCCTCTTGAGTAGAGGTAAGGCCTGTCTACATATTACCCTCCCCAGACCCCCACTTTGTGGGAATATACTAGGTTGTTGTTATTGTTGTTGTTGTTATTACTCCACAATTTTATTTTATCCTTTACCTTTTTTTTCTATTTTCATTCCAAATCTCTAACCCATAACCTACTCTTTTTTTTTCCAGAACTATTGCCGCTAATGTTAAAGGTGTTTTAACGCCTTCTGTTTTATATTTTCTCCTAATTTCCCTTTAACTTTATTATAATTAGTTATGCTCCTTTGTTTTACATTCTTCTGTCTCGCTCCTCTGTTCTGCTTTCATAAGTGTTTAACCAAAAAATAATAATTTGGTCAAAGCTAGAATTTAAGATAAGAAATCGGTTATTGATAATCAAGAGACTAAAAGTATAATAGGCTTTTTAAAAATAAGAATAAGCAATAAAGAAATTTGTATTCCAATATGATGTCAATGATATTTCGTGTCCATAAAAATGATGAGGCCTTCTCTTTTTATAGCTAATAAGGAGTAACAGCTCACTTCCTTAACCTAAATAAGAATAATAACGACCATTTAATGAGGCGTTATACAATTATTGCTATTAAATATGAGTTTAGTAACGTATTCGGCATTTAATACTGTATTTGGACTATCTTTCGTCATCAGATTCATGTCTTTTGAATACTCAAGAATTCCTAGTCTTAAATGCTTCATTTAGGTACAAGATACGTATCTGAATTGCACCCCGTGCCTATTTTTGAGTTCTTGTTCTCATGTCTCTCAATTAATATTTACCTGCTGGCCTTTTACCCAATCCACGTGTCATGCCATGTCATATAAATTCAGTTTTTTTTTTCAATACATATAGTCCCCCCCCCACTTTCATTTTATTTATCAATTAAATAATTGGGAAGTGGTATTTTCGCCATAATCGATGCTAATGATAATACTGACGCCTCAGTTGACTTGCTCTTTTAATGCTTCTTACACGTGTCATCTTCTGATTAGTTCTACAATTCTACTTCCTTCTTTCTAGCTTCTTCAACCATTTTTTTCACGAAGTGACAATTCCCTTTAATATAGACTTTTCATCATTATACCTCTTAGTTTAACGGTTGCTTCCATATACCTTTTCGATTCTTTCTTCCTTTGTCATCTTCTTCATCAAGTGTTTTCTTACTTCCTTTTACTTTTCCTTTGTTCAAATTCATCCAACAATGACATCTCCAAACCCCAACCTTAAAAAGTTCCAATTCTCGATCAATTTCCTAATGCCCCTGCTTCAATTAAGCATAGTAGAAACAGAGGATGAAGGCTTCGAAGTTTGAGATCCACACGTGGAGGCTCGACTGGTTCTGCTTCTCCTTCTCCGAGTTGAGGCATCAAAAGTTCTATCTCTAAAACTCATTCTTCTAAAGGTAATGAGGTTTCTGACTCTTCTCAAGAACCCTTAGTTGAAGATATTGTACCAAGTGATTTGTCTTTTGGGGGTGACAAAACGTCACTTCAGAAGCAAGTTGCAAAATTAGAAAAGATTGATGCTTATCCTTCTCTTATAAATGAGCTTACAATCCCTACCGTTAGGAAATATTGTAATTGGAAAGAGAGTCTTCGTCTGTTAATTCCTGCCCTAAATCAAAGGATTTCTTCTTATAGAAGTGGGTATTTTTTCGTTTATACTTATCCCTTTACTTTGGGATTTAAACCTTCCATAGACCCAGTTATCCTTGATTTCTGTCGCTTCTTCAATATTTGCTTAGCTTAAGTTGGCCCTTTAGTATGGAGGGTCGTGGCTTGTTTGAGATTTTTATCTACCAAAGCCAAAATCAACTTTACTCTTTTCCATCTTATTCATTTATACCATCCCAACCTAATGTGTCATGGGGTTTTTTACCTTAACTGCGAGGAGTAAGAAATTTTTTGTAAACCCTGAAGATGACAAGGACCGTGGGTGGTATCTTCGTTATATTGTTGTTCGTACATTAGATTTGCTGGGTGAAACAAACATTTCCTTTCCCGAGAAGTGGAACTTTGCACATAAGTTTTTATTTACTTTACCGTACCTATTTTTAGAGATTTTGATTTTCTCTTTAATTTTATCCCTTGTTGTTTTTTTGTAGCAACCATGGGAAATGTGAAACCTATTCTCAACTTCAGTGGTTGGGTAGATTCGATTATAAAAATTGCTTCTAAAGAAGATAAAACTTGGAAATCTATTTCTTCTTTACATGGCTGGAGAGTAAAAACATACTGTATGTATTTTTTTTACATATATATGTTTTGTAAATACATATGGTAGACCCATCTCTTTACAATATTGAGTTCATATCCTTCTTTTTATCAGGATTTGGCATGATAAGAATGTTGCCTGATGTAGCTTTGGCTATGCGCACTGCTGCCAATGCCTCTCTCGATTTGGATAAGGCTAAAGCTTTGATAGCAAAGAGAAAAGCAATGGCAGTAGATACTAAGAATGAGGAAGAAGGAGGTACCTTATTGGTATCTAGACCTAGAGCTAGGAGACGCGTTATTATGGAGGATGAAACTGAAGATACTCTTGCTCGTACCTTCACTATCGAGCATGTTCTGATTCATTCTGATGAAGATGTTGCACCAAGAGACACTAGTGAATCTGTTCACCATCTCTATGTTGGTGATTTTGAAAGTGGGGAGCTCAGTCTTGTTTTAAACGAAATTCCTGTATCTTTCTCAGTTCCCATTTCTCATATTCCTTTTATCTCCTCTCCAACCGTGAGTGTTTCTGCACTTGTGTTGACTTCCTTTGTTCCTTCATTTATTGTGAGTGCTCCTTCTGCCGTACCTATGTTGGCTCCCGTGTCTATTTCTTCTGCTCCTACTTTGACTCCCGCAGCTCCTACTATTTTCACCTCTTCTACTACCCCTTCTTCCACTGCTCATTCTTCCTATGACGTGCATTCAGAAACTGTCCCTAATAACAGAGGTATGGATATGAGAAATGCTACACTTGAAGTACCTGCTACTCATAGCCTTTTGAGGAAGGCTGGTGGAGCTGATGTTTGGCTAGAGCCTCTAATCAGAGATGTGGAGAGGACAAAGATGCAAAGCCACAGCTACTGTACTTTGATGAATGACATAGTTCATTCGACCTTGAAGGTAACTTCTTTTAACTTAGACATTTGCTCTCCTTTTACTTTAAGTTCTTATTTCTATGCCTTATATTTGTAGGCTAACCTAATTGGAACCGAGCTGATGGGAAGGGTCTCTACTTTGGAAAGGAAAGCTCGTGAGTCTGCAAAGGCCATTTCGGATGCAAAAAGAATAGTTGAAGGAGCTCAGCTTGAAGCTCAAAATTGGAAGGAGCAGTTTGAAAGTGCTTTAGGGAGCATTGAGGAGCTACGAGATAGTAAAGCTCATTTAGAATCACCAATGCTTCCTAAGTCAGGTAAAAAAGGATAAAGATTTTTTGTGTGACTCATTTTCAAGAGCTAATGAAGAAATTAATGAGCTCAAAGCACTTATGGAGAAAAAAGAATAATATACTAAAGAATTAGAGCAAAGCTTGAATCAGACTCGGGCTAATTTAAAGATTTCTTCAGATAAAGTTTGTGCTTTAGAGAGTTCCCATACCACACTTGAGACTTCCCTTAATTCCGACTTAGCTGAGCAAAAGACAATGAAAAAACCCTTGCTATGTGGGAAGGAGATTATGAAAACTTGGAGAAGGAGTATAATTCTCTTGCGGAGAATTTTAGTTATGAAGTTAATTGGGCTTTTCTGAGGTCTCGTCGTGATGCTTTGTTGGAGGCTACTCAAGAAAATTTTAACTTGCAATTTGAGTTAGCCAAAGTATTAGATGCGATTGAGAAGAATAATCAAACTATTGACACTCCTTCTCTAGAACAACCAATTGATATTTCTTCTCTAGCACTTGGAACTCCTAAAGTAGCAGAGCCTTTGAATTGTGAAGCGATTGCTGAAACAACTGAAGTTGTGATTCCAGTGACCGAGGGTGAAACGTCTATATTACAGTCTATGGGAATTGAAGTTCCCGTCACTACTGCTTCCCTCGATGATGTTAACACTTCAAGCTTAGCTGAAACTGCTCCTGTTGTTGCTCCTTTAGAAGTTGTTGTCGAGCCTATTATTGTTTCTGAAAATGCGGCTACAACTTATGATGTTCCAACCCCTTTAGTGACCAATTAAGAGTGTTTCAATCCTTACCCTTTTTTTTATGATTGTTAATGTAATCCCTCGGTAATTTTAAGGGATCATTTTGGTGAAGTCCCCAGTTTCCATATTGGGGCACTTGTTCAAAGACAACTGCATTTCAATGACTAAGTTTTTTCCTTAGTCTTTTATGTTTAGAAGTTTAATTAATACCTCTTTGTATTCTATTATTGCCTATTTATTTGTTTAGGACTTGTAGAATAGCTTTGCATTTTTATCCTTTGAAAATGCTTTATGATTCTTTTCATGGAATATCAACATGAAACTTATAAAAGAGGGCCCTTTTATTTTATAGACACTTAATGAAGAAGACGTCTCAACTTCATAATGGTGTTATAATACGACAAAAGTAATATGAATACACATGTTTTGTATGTAACAACTTTGATAAGTATTCATATACAAACTTTTGACAAGTTTTTTTTACTTTGACTTTTACATGTGTTAAAATACATCTATAACTTTCTCGCAACTATTTTTCTTGTAACAGATTTTTTACACGATATAAAATAGACAAGGTTTTTCATTGTAACCTGTTTTAGCACATAGTTATAACCCTATCTTTACATTTAGAGGGGGTTTGAAAAGTGTTTGCAACATTAATGAATGTTTTATGCTGAGTGACTTCGTCTTCCTATCAACACTTATCTATTTGTAGCTGAATCTTGATCAACTTTTGCTCGGCACTCGTATCTTAATCTTGATTAACTTTTGCTTGATACCCGTATCTATTTTTCTGCACGAGTCTATGTATAGTATATAGTCCCCAAGTATTTGAGCGTTGAAGAATGAAGCCTCGAGAACTCGTTTATTCCTCACAGTTTGTCTTTTTCCTGAAACAGAAAAATATACGGGACTCGGAGGTGCGATTATAGATGAAGACTGCCTAACCCGTGTGTATTTCCGTCAGATTAATGTAACCCTAGGCTCGGAATTTAAGGATATTCCATTTTACTGTGCAGGTTGTAACTCATCATTTGGTACGAGTTAGGGTTTTGCCTAGCATCTAAAATCGTTAGTAAAACGTTAACAATTCAAAAGAAAAATTTAACATAGAGATACCTGACTATGATCGCTCCCTTAGAAGTAATATCTTTTTAAATGGACTGCATTCCAGTGTGAAGGTAGAATCTTGCCATCCATTGTCTCCAACTCGTATGCTCATTTCCCTGTAACATCGCAGATTCTATAGGGTCCTTCCCACATTGGACTTAACTTTCCAGAATTAGCAGTCTTCGTAGATTGGAACACCTTCTTAAGCACGAAGTCTCCAATTTTGAAGAACCTGAGGCGTGCTTTCCTGTTGTAGTATCGTTCAATTACTTGCTTTTGAGCCGCCATTCTTATTAATGTTGCTTCTCTTCTTCCTTCAATCAAATCAAGGTTAACCCGTAACTCTTCATTGTTTGAGTCTTCCATTGTTTGGACATATCGCGTGCTTGGTTCTCCTATTTCTACTGGAATCAGAGCTTCTGCACCATAAACCATTGAAAATGGTATTTCTCCCGTTCATATTCTCCTCTAACCTGAAATTCTGTGTAATTGTTAAATGGATAATTATGTCACTAAGGAGATAGGTCGAAATGGCCATTTTGCAAAAAAGGATCGTTGGCCAACTGACCGTTTGCAACGGTTTAGAAAATTAAAAAAAAATTTACTGGAAATCCGGCTGGAATAGGGCTGTTGTAGCACGTTAAAAACCCGCCCCAAATGCCATAATACCAGGCTGAACCGGGTTAATCCGGATTGTCAAAGGACCAGCACGGCCCGATTAACACCCAATAATGATGGTTGAAATAAATACTACCAAGAATTAAAAAAGTGAATTGCTGAAATAAATTGTGATAAAAAGACGTCGTACATTACTCCTTTCGTTTTTCTCTTTGTAATAACAAAACCAGATACAGGAAATAAAGCGTACATTACGTAAACGTAAAACCAAAGGAGAAACAATACGAACTATAGCATAGTTAATAATCATCTTCATCTCTTTCCTTTTTAACATTCACTGTAGAATCTTTCAAATTGATTATGGAGGATGGGATGGCTTTGACATAGAAACCAATACTCTGAATACTATCTTCATTCTGACTTCCATAAAAACCACCGAAAAGACGATAATTTCCTATGTGAAAGTTGAAGAAATCAGTCTTATCCATATTTTCAGTAGAAGGAGTACCAAATGGTCCATAAGAACCTTTGTTTGTGCCAAATTTAATTGAACTCAAAACTGTACGCTTTTTATTCATTTGTTCGAAGGAACAACTGATCGAAGTAAGAAATTCTGATGGATAATCCAAGACAACTGCACAGTAATTTCCCCGCTTATCGTATGAACTACCATATTTTTCAGACATAATTAAGTTTCCATTCTCATAAAACATGAACTGAAGTGAAAAAACTATGTCTTCGGCGTAGGAAATAAAAATTCCAGCAATTTGGTCACGTCCCTTTTCGTCCCAAATGTATCCACCACGTTTTCCCGCTGGGCCAACTGTGATCATATCCATATTTCTTGTAATATCTGAATTAGAATAGTTGGAAGTTATATATATACTCTATATAGAAGAGTTTCAACTCCAA
The DNA here is from genome assembly GCA_032618575.1 of Nicotiana noctiflora. Classification (NCBI taxonomy): domain Eukaryota; kingdom Viridiplantae; phylum Streptophyta; class Magnoliopsida; order Solanales; family Solanaceae; genus Nicotiana; species Nicotiana noctiflora. The sequence goes on from JASVEL010005748.1 coordinate 54,763, forward strand.
CTTAACAAGTTTTTGAGTCATATTAATTAGCACTAAGCCTTTTCATTGTCACATGCACGTTAGGACGTTTGCTTTTCTATCTCGAAATTGGAGTACTCTGACGCTTAGCTTCTCTTTCAATTTTAATTTTGGAAGTTCAATGAATTACAGTTTTGATTATTCTAATTTTTTTCTTATAATAATAAATATCATTTTTCTTTCACTAGTTTATACAAATTTAGCCATTGTTAGCAATTCGAAAATGGAATAGAACACCATGTCAAGATTTGAAATTGAACATATATGTATATATAGTAGGTTAGTCCAACTGTGGAGGATCTAAGGGCTCGTTTGGCCATAAAAAAGTTTCCTTTTTTGCCAAATTAGTGTTGGGACATGAAATTTTCAATTTTCTTCACTTGATGATGAAAATCTAAAAAATCCCAAAAAACTATTTCTAAAAATTTTCACTTCAGATCAATCACAAAAATTCATAAACAACCCAAAATTATATTCATGTCTAAACACAACTTTAATTTTCAAATGCCATTTTCCCTTGAAGAAAAAGTAATTTATTTTCAAAATGTCCAAACGTCCACTAAAACAGCTCAAACTGAATATGGAGAGCTCTCTCATAGAATTTGAAGCACCTTTCTTTCCCTTCCAATATACTGCTTTGTAGTAAGTAGTCTACATTTTATGCATAAGTTGTTAGAAGGGAGAAGTGCTTCCCTAAACTCGAAACGTTACAAAGGTTTCTTCGGATAGACATATACGAGAAATAAAAATGCTTTAACATGAACTCAAAAGCAACACATTGTCACGTCATATGGGCACTTCTTCAATCATCCTATATTTTTTGTATAATATTATTATAAGTTTTCCTTCGAAATAATACACCAAAATTATTACTAAGAATTTATAGTTGATGCAAATATTAGCATTTTTAAGGAGCATCGTCGTTCGATGCATTTTTGATATGTTTATATCTTCAATAATCTCTTATAATATGTCTAGATTGTTTACAATTCTGCCAAATTTGGTATTCTCTATACTAGGGGTGTGCATTCGAATCGGTTTTTCGATAAATCGAATCGATTATTTGTTATCGGTTCATCGATAAATGAAATCAAAAAAATCGAAACTTTATTGAAACGATAACGATAAGCAGTTGTACAAATCGATAATCGATAAGTAATTATCGATAAGGGTCAAAATCGAATCGATAAATCGAATGTACACCTTCATCTACCACATTTAATGAATGATTATATTTAAAGCTGAAGGGAATGAAGTTCAAATTAATAGAAAATGGAATTAGCAGTGATGATGTATTTTTATTTTTTTTAATAATGTTGGAGTGTTGGTGGCATATATTTGATCCCTTACTTAGTTTCGTTGCATATGTCAATTGACACAATTTTTATGTTATAAACAGTGTTCATCTTGTTTTAGCTTCTTTTTATCCATATTAGTTAAGCGTGTTTATAGTGATATACTTTCCGTGGAATCCCGCAAATTTTCTTATTGGTGTAATCGATAACCGAATCGATAAGCCCCAAAAATTAATAAATCGAAATCGAAAAAATCGAAACCTTATTGAAATGATAATGATAAGCATATGTACAAATCGATAATCGATAAGTAATTATTGATAAGAGTCAAAATCGAATCGATAAATCGAATGCACACCCCTACTCTATACAGCTGCTCCAACAAAACCTGTAACTTTGGAATTTGTAAAATGTATTATAATTGAGTTTATGTTAGCGATTTTTTTGTCGAGAATGGTGTGCTTTATACAAAATATATTAAAATTGAGTTTCTTTATGTAAAATATATTATAATTGAGTTTCGTACGAAATCTTGTATCGACGATGATACGCTTTTAATTCATTGAAACTTAAACTCATGGAATTATCATATTTATATTTTGGTTAACTTTATAACTAAGGACCATGTTTTATAAGATTTTATTAGATATGATATATATCAAAATGGAACACTAAAATAATTGACATTTGAGGCGTAGGAAAAGTCTGTATAATTGTATAGGAAGAAGCATGCCATATAACTCTTTCTTTTAAATTGGCTTCTTCAATCGTTTATGGAAGCTTACTCTTTAGCAGGTAAAGAGTTTATTTGGTCATGTTGAATCGTTGATAATTATTGTTGTCCCATGTGATGATTGATTTTTGTGTCTGTCCCCAGTGTTTACGCATTTAATGAGATGGCTTACTATGATAGATGTACAATAAATAATTATCATTTTGTGAATTAGTGATTAAAATGATACTAGGTCCGGGAAGAGATTTTTTTTTTTAAAAGTAAATTTTGTTTTTCTTATTTACTATTATTGATACTTAAGTGTTCACAAATTTTCAAGGTTTAGAATTAAACTTGGAACTTTAAAGTTTCAACTTTGAAATTTGAATTTTAAAATTTTAAAATTTTAAAATTAAATTTTGAAAGTAAGTGGTTACAAAAAATTATCACATAAGACTAATAGGAAATATGCAAGGATCAAGCCGAAGGCTTTCATTTGATATTTTTATTGAATAATATATCATAATTCAAATTAATTTGCAAGTTCTTTTTATTTTTATTTTTTATTTTTGAACTTACAAATTAAAAGTTTAAAACAATTACAAAAAATAAGAAACAATACATCACATGATTTGCATCATTTTTGTAAGTTCATCCATGTCAACATGAGATTCTTGATTTTCGGCACTAGTTGAATCGGAACCATAAATCATTATATCTCCAATTTCTTGGTACTGCACTTCATCTACTTCGTCATGCTCTTGATTTCTCCGTTCGGATCTTATGCATTCTCTGAAGCACACTAGAATTTTCAAAGCGTTGCTGCCCAGTGAATGATGAGTATCTCCTAGTTGATGCCTTGCTTGGCTAAATGCGCTCTTTGATGCAACTGTTAAAATCGACACATTTAGCACGTCTCGAGCTATGGCCGAAAGAACAGAAAATTGATTTGAGTTGCTCATCCACCAACCCAGCGGGAGAAATTCCTTTGTGCGGGGCTATGGTGATTTTAGTTCGCAAGCAGAATTGGAGTTCATCAATATTCCTGCTACTAGTTTTGTTGATGCTCTCCTAGTGTAGACCAAATCAAATAAACTTCAACACCGTTATTATCATTCCAAAGCACTGGTCCTAGATGTGTCTGGGGGCAGGGGGAGAGGGGGGAGCTATTTTCTTAAGAGGTTAGGCTGAAATGACCATTTATGAAGAAAAAAAAAGGGGTCGTTGGCCAACGATTATAAAGAAATTCTAACGGAAAACGGGCTGAAACGAGATATAGACCGTTAAAAATCTGCCCCAAACGCTACAGTACCGAGTTGAATCAGATCGATCCAGGTTGTGAAAAGGCCGGCACGGCCCGATTAACACCCAATTATGATGGGTGAAATAAATACTACCAAGAACTAAAAAAAGTGAATTGCTCGAATAAATGGTAATAAAAGACATCGTATATTACTCCTTTTTTCTTCTTCTTTGTAATAACAAAACTGGATATAGGAAATAAAGCGTACATAATAACCAAACGCAATCAGATGCTCAATTACGTAAACATAAAACCAAATGAGTAAACAATACGAACTACAACATAGTTAATAATTATCTTTATCTTTTTCCTTTTTAACATTCACCGTAGAATTTTTCAAATTGATAATGGAGGATGGGATGGCTTTGACATAGAAACCAATATTCTCAATACCATCTTCATTCTGACTTCCATAAAAACCACCAAAAAGACTATAATTTCCTATCTGAAAGTTTAAGAAGTCAGTCTTATCCACATTTTCAGTAGAAGGTGTACCAAATGGTCCATAAGAACCTTTGTTTGTGCCAAATTTAATTGTACTTATAACTATACGCTTTTTATTCATTTGTTCAAAGGAATCACTTATCGAAGTAAGACCCTTTCCATTTGTCACACGTTAGGACTTTTGTTCTTCTATATATCTCGGAATAATAGGAGTATGCTGACGCTTAGTTTCTTTTTCACTTTAATTTTGGAAGTTCAATGAATTTCAGTTTTCATTATCTTAAATTTTTCTTTTGATAATTAATATCATTATATGTACCCCCAAAGATTGCTGGAGGAAAGCATCTAGAGAAGTTTTTAGTTCTTTCACTAGTTTACACAAATTTAGTCATTTTAGAAATTTGAAAATGGAATACAACATTATGTCAAGATTTGAAATTAAACATATATATAGTAGATTAGTCCAACTGCGGAGGATCTAAGTGCTCTTTGGCCATAAAAAATGTTTCCTTTTTTAAAACTTTTTTCACTTTTTTTTTGAAATTAGTGTTTGCCGGTGAAATTTTTTATTTTCACTTGAAAATATTAAAAATTTTGAACAAAATATCAAAAAAATTATTTTTCAAAATTTTTCACTTCAGATCACTCACAAAAATACAAAACATTCCAAAATTATATACATCTCCAAACACAACTTTAATTTTTAAATATCATTTTATTTTTTTTTAAAATTTTACAATTCTTACGTCCAAACGCCCATTAAAACAACTCAAACTGAATATGGGAGAGGTCTCTCATAGAATTTGATACCTAAACCAAAGGGCTTAGCATTACAACAGATGTCACTTAAAAGTAATTTCTCTGTCGTCTACTCAAAATATAAAGCAATTGCAAATACTCTGTCGTTTATGTGCAGGTTTTGGGTGGTTTATGTTACTTGAATAATGCTCGAAATAATATTTAAAGGACAAAGTTATACATTCACACATAACTTTGGCCCAAAACTGTGAAGTATGCTATACAAACCAGTTTGACTAAATTAAAAGATGTTGAAGACAGTTTTTCTCGAAACATAAAGATGAAATTTTGGCAATCAAAATTGCAGGTGATGTACCTCACTATCATAGAGGAAGAGGCTTTACCATCTTAACTTATTTTAATAAAAAAACTTAGAACATAATCATTACATAATCAGTAAAACCAAATTAGGAGAGAGCAAAATAAGACACTAGAAAGTGTTCTAAGTCTCCTCATAGTCTTCGCTCAAGTCTTAGCTCCATCATGCATGTCCTTTATCATCCTAGTATAATTTACGTTAACACCTCTAGCTTCCAAACATCCCCATAAGATCTCCCTTAGAACTTTGTCGTAGACTTTCTCTAGGTCAATAAACACCAAAACTATATTAGTTAGAAATTTAATAACTAGAATGTGAGTTTATATCATGAGTTAATCTTCTTCCTTTTCAACCTTCACTCGTGAATTCTCAAGTTAATCATGAAGGGTATGATGGGCTT